>APFE031286490.1:41401-54798 GCA_000404065.3 Pinus taeda
AAGAGGGTCATTTGGCCAATTCAGAGAGCATGAGCATGATGGATTTGATTTCATGACACAGTAGGGAGACTGACAGGGAGACAGTGACAAATTACTGTGTAACAGTAGCTGCAATGGGAGTATCAATACTCGACATAACGGGCGTCCCACTCGACACAGGAGATGTATCGTCCATATCGGAAGAAGCCATCGGAGATGCAACACCAACAGGGGTAGTGGGAAAATTTTCTTCGGAGGGCTCCCAAACAGGGTTCCAAAACAAGTCATAAAGCTCGTCCTCTGGAGCACGAGAGTTTAACGGTTGGACACTCGGAACGATAGGAAGAGTGTCACCACAAACCGGTGTCTCAGGGGCAGCAGAAGATGGAGACCCTTGGTCACTTGGGATAGGAGACGGGATCGAAGGATCTGCCAGGATGATCAAACAAAGATCCTAGACAAACTAACGATAAGTGACCCTACTCAGAACTAAATGCAAACAAGATCTAACCAGGTAAGTGTCATCGTGGCCGAATAAATTTTGATGACATTAGGACACAACTTGACCTTTTCATGTTTTAAGAGTCGAGAAAAGGACAAAAGATGACTCTAGTCACCTTCGAATGTTTAAAGAGCCCGATGTGACAAATGCTCAATAGAGCCTTTTCTTTTACAGAGTCTGAAAAGGATCAAAAAGTGACTACTCTAGAGAAACTAGGCAAGGGGTTTACCAGACAATCCATAAAATTGCTTATACACCTTGGTAATCATATGAAAACCAAGGACTTTCCGTACTGCAGTCAATCTTCCCAAATGCTGTGTTCGGTGCGTTACGGCTTGTAAGGCGGCAGACACGGCTTCCTATGGATCAAGGATGCAAACCTAGTGGAGTCTCCCCATATATACGTGACGGTACATGGGAGCCCAAGTCCGTACTAGACCACAATCGAACCACACCAGGAGGAATCACCCAACCTTAATGTGAGAACAAAAATGACTAGGTTTAACGACGCCGAAGCACGTCTCTAGCCTAGACCTCTACAATGTGAGCGTTATGTTTTAATGCATTTTTAAGTTGATTCGGTTTATTTTATGGTTTATCTTTAGTTAAGTTTCGATTTTAGGTCCTACCGTATGTAGTCTTTCACAATTGCCTAGATGCAAGCTATATGCCAAAGAATACCATTTCGTTCGATGAATACTAACTATGAGAAGGTTAAGAATTTTCAATCAAACAAAATGAGCACAATTGATCAAACAACCTAATGCAGCTAATGGCAACTAAATAAAACTTTTCTTTCAAGAATATGAATCAACGAAAAGTTATATTCCATTAACTATTGAACGCAAAAGAGATTATTTGATTTCTTTTCTAAAGGCACAATGCACTAGAATGAATTTTGAAAGACACTAACACTGAGTAAAAGAGACAAATTCACTCAATGACAATACAATGAAATCCCAAGACACCAAAACAGTTCTCCAAACCAGAAGAAGAGCAAAAGCTTGTACGAGCTATGTGACCTAAGCTCAAACAAGGCAAAAATGAAATCTAAGCAAAAAGGCAAATCACTCAGAAACCAATGAGAAAAACTTCAACAATCACTGAACATGTGCAAAAACAATCACAAATTCGACCGGACGATCAAGAAACCCAAAATTCCCACGGAAGGCTCGACACACACATGGCTACTAGATGCCCTAGGGTTGAGGTGTGAAATCGATAGATAGAAGCAAACACCCGAAGGATGAAGGTCAAGACCCAGTCAAACACGGATCAGACACACTCCAGCAACTGAAAAAGATGTGGTAAAATGCAAATCCAAGCTCAGAAAGCAGGCAAACAAGTGGATCAAAAAGCTAAGAGGCCTGGCATGACTGTCAGGCAGCAACTCGCACTAAACAGGGATTGCCGCGGGTTTTCAGTTAGCAACAAGGGCCACTAGCGCGACTGTCAAAGGGAAAACCGCGCTAACAAAGTTTGCCAAGTAAAAAGAAAAAACAAGCAGTCTAAAGCTCGGTTTACTGTATCTAGGCAAGCCAGGAAGCAAGAGGAAGCAAGAAATTCAATCCAAAAATCTATCCAAGCAAGCAAACAAGAGAAAACCAAAGAGGCAAGACAAACTCCAAATTGTTCAGTCCATAAACCAAACCGGAGATCGACTGAAGTGGCTTTGATCTACTTCACTACTGCAAAGCAATAGTGTTTCGAATGCTATCTGGCCGTGCTTCAGACTCCATCTAAGTTTACAAATTAAACAACAAGCTAAACGTCCCCAGCGGAGTCGCCAAATTGTTGGAGAGGTAAATCCCCTCTACGGATAGAGGCGATCCCTACTAGCCCAGAACAGGTCTAGCAACAATCAAACAATGCTATCACGCAGGTTCCTAATTGCAAATAAAAAGGTAGGTGATGAAGACCTACTTGAGTTCCAACGCTTTCGTTTGTAGAAGAGATGTAGTTCCAACGCTTTCGTTTGTAGAAGAGATGTCGCGCGAGAAAGGGGTACTACAGCCTGCTCCAACTCAAAATATCCAAATGATGAGGTCAGAACCATGCAAAGGAGACCCCAATGTGAATATGGTGCTTAGAAGTGGCACGACTATAGGGGAAGATAAGGAAAATCAACCCAAGGAAGATACATGGGTCCACAAGGCCCCTACGAAGGAATCTGAACTTGACTCAGAACGCGCGAAGGAAATGGTTATGGAAGCTACGAAGAACTTCAAGGAGGCCTCTACTTCAAGTAGTAAGGATCAACCAGAACCAGGAATGGATCCGTCTATGCTTACTACATTTTTAGAGACATTCACCAAGCTACTACGAGACAATAAGGCAGTGAAAGGACTCCTAGATCTGATCACTAGGTGTGCAGGATCAGGGGAACCGCACGTAGTTCGGAATATGGGGAAGCATACTTTGCATACTAGGAGGGAAATGTGGATAACGGGACAAATTGGTGAATATGAGATGGATCAGGTAGTCCTCGACCTAGGTCCAAACATGAACGTGTTACCAAAACAGACTTGGGAGCGAATGGGCCGGCCTGTGTTACATTGGTCTCCTATTCAAATATGGATGGCAAATCAACAAAAGATCATGCCCATGGGAAGACTGCAAGGGGTAACTGAGGATATTGATGGTGTGAGCACGCAGACAGACTTCAAGGTAATAGAGATTGTGGATGATAGTAACCCTTACCCCGCATTATTAGGGATAGATTGGCTACGGAAATGAATGGAGTTATCAACCTGAAGAAGCGAAAAATGATTTTTGAGAAAAAGTCTCTACGTGTCGTCATTCCGCTGGATCCAACTGAAGGAGTGCACTACACTGAACATGTGCACAAAGATGACACCGATGATGAGCTAGACTTCATTTACCAGATAACAGCACAAGATCAGGATCGAGTAAACCCAACTAAAGATGGGAGAATATTGTGGGAGCACGATAGCTCCTGTACTTCAGATTCTGATGAAGAAATAGAACATTGGCAAAACCAATTGCATGAGGTATCAACGCTAAATTGTAATAGGATGATTAGATCACTACGGTACGTGATGACCGAAGCCAGGGAATTACCAACATATGATGGGGACAAAGGAGGGGATGAACTCTTAAACGAGATTGGAAGGTCAGGAGCAAAATATTGGGAGCTGGCGTGGATGCAAAAGAAGTATGCACTTGCGGTTTCAAAATTTCGAGTGTCAAACACGGGTCGTGAAACTAGGGAAAACCAATTTTCACACCCACCTATGTCGATGGGTACAGTCTCATGCTTGGCAGGCACAACCCATACTAAAGTTCAAAAAGCAGGACCCTACACGGCAACAGAATGAGCAACGTGCATTTGCAAGGCCATGCAGGATTGTGAAGAGAGTTTATCAAGTGGGATGATTGGATGGGGACCTGGGCACTGCAGTGGTTCAATGCATTGATAGGACCATAAGCACAAACTGGAATGTGATAGAAATTAGGAAGGCAGAAAAGCATCCTTGGACTACGGCTCCCGTAGTAGGAACAGGATGCGGGGACCTGGTTAAAAGAATTCAGCAACTACAAGAAACCCTTCGGCACAAAAGTATGAAACTTCAGGAACTGGATGACGAAGGGGCATGGATCAGGAAGAGAATTATGACATTGGATGAAGAAATTTGCAAACTGGAAAATGAAGTCACACAAGCGGGCACGAAAAAATGAGTATGAAAGGACCAAGTCTAGCCAGCACTACTACGTCTTTCGAAGAAATTGCGACCCTATTATTATGGCTGCAACCGCACCTTACTAACAAAGGGAAGGTACCAGCAAAAAGGGGACATGATGCAAAGGCCTATGGAAGGTTCCAGTAGCCCGGGTTAGTAGGAAAAGCAAAGCCTCGCACCAAGGGTGCAACCACCTGACTATCTGTAGAAGGCATAGTCCCAGCGCCCCAGGCAGTTCAAAGAAGGCACAGGACTATAAACAAGGCTCCAGGAAATCTGCACGGAGGAAAGGGGGGTCTACGTAGAGCCCGTCTGGCACAAGCCTCATAGTCGTGCTTAAGGGGATGCGTTGCCGCATGCATAGGCTGGGGGATGACTGTTCATGACACTATTCATGACAAGAAGGCTAATTTAATGCAGAAAGGAGCGGGCGGTGGACCTTTAAGACATGAATTACAACCTGGATTCGAGGAGATCTACCGCCAAACAAGTACTAAGGACTCAAAAATGGAGGGAAGTGCTGAATTCAAATTTGACTATTATTATAAATTTCCATGGGGTAGTTTTCAAGAAGCTCTAAGGTTGTTAAGAATTGAGGTAGAATAGAGTAGTGAGTCCTAAGCTACATTTCCAATCATAAATGCACGACTAACAAAGTCCAGTATAAACATAATGTTGAGAACCAGAGTGTGAATTACGGGAGGTAGCCAAGAATCCCGAGTGACCCAGGAGGAACTCGGAGAGGCAACAAGCACACTAGAGGTCCCAAAGTCCCCTTGCACACCGCGACCGCAGAAGGGCAAATAGTTGATGGGACCCATCCAGGTATCACCATGGCACCCAAGAGTTGGTAAAATCTCACTGGCCGAAAAGGGTAAATCTGTCACTATTGAGACAGAAGAGGAGGAGGAAGATCTACAAGACCTAATAGCTCAAATAGAGGCACAGGACGATGAGGAGGAAAATATCTCCCAAGCACCTTCAGCAATAGAGTTACCCTCCTACATTTTCCCATGGAAAGGGACAACCAAGATACCAAAGGACCTATAGGCCTCGAAGAGCATGCTCCAAACCCCTCTTCTTCCGAATGATATCAGGTTTGACAGGCTGCTGCTGGGACAGGTACCGAATATAAAATTCAAAGACTGGGACCTAACGGATAGCGAGAAATTCCCACAGTTGTCCATGGACAAACTACGACAGCAGAAATGGTTGCGAGGTGTTGAGAAGGTAGGGTTACTATATCTGCGGTGGATACCCCACTACCACTGCACGCCTATCACTATCTTTGTCATCCAGAAACTACTTTGTCTAGTACATGACGGGTATCTGTGGCTAGAAGAGTCGATTCCCATCACGGCTGACTTAATTCACCAAATCTCGCGGCTGCCGATTAAAGGAAGCAATCTCGCATACATAGCTAGAAAGAGTAGTGACTTGGGCCTTGCAGAAGCTATGAAGGCCAAATATAAGCTAAAGAAAAGGAAGTGAGGTTACATAATCGCAAGTATCAAAGATCGAGGGTTGCACGTTGCCACCCAGTTGTTGGCCAGTAAGCTCATGAGAAATGCCGTGAAAGCGAAGTACCAACATCTGTAATTGCTTTAGCAGAGTAGTGTTCAGAAGGGGTCCAGTTCAATTGCGCGCAGTACCTATATTATGAATTTTTGACGAACTGCAGGGGAGTACAGGACCAGGGTAAGATCTTCCACTACGCGTGGGTTCTCTTATCCATCCTATTGATTGTCAGGGAGCTGCCCGCAAATAGCCAGTTTCCCGTCATGGAACAGCACATACTCGAGGCCGCGAGGTGTACCTTGCTCTAGGTGACCACAGACGTGGCAAGGATCCAGAAGATAAAGGTATTTTGGAAATTTATAGAGGCTAGTTTACAAACATGGATCAACCATAGGACACGCTTGTCCCCAACGGTATATGACACTTTATAGAGTGTCGTGGAGTTCAAGGCATTTATGCATAACTTGTATATCCGGGCGCGCAAGGATCCAGCCCAAGCATGGGAAAAGTTGTCATTTATTGCCACAGTTGATGCAATATTCGATGTAATGGTGTCATGGTCTCCAGAGTGGCATGCCTCAAACTTGGCAGAATTGGAAAAAATTGCGGCGAAACAGAAGAAGAAGGAGACCAAGCTGCGTCTCGCGAAGCTAGCAGAAAGCAAGTGTCAAGAACAGGAAGTGGCCATGCCGCAGATGAGGCCTGAGGTAGCCACACTAGAGAAAATGACACAAACCAAAACCATGTCCACTAAGAGGCCGAGGAAGGCCAGGAAATGCCCATGGAGCAGAATATACAGGGGGAGGTGGAGAGACAGGAATGCGTGAACCTTACAACAAATGTGACCAAACTCAAGAGGTCGCGTGACCTGGAGCAACCTCCCGCGCAAAATAGGACAAAGGCAACAAAGTCCATGGGAGGAACCCTTATTGATAAGGATTCCCTGGAAGAATTGATGATGGTGCAAACAACTATGTTGGGGGTGCTCAGAGTGCAGTTGCAGGCATTATAGGTGCAAACCCTAGGAAGGATGACACCGCACCTTGCAGAATGAATATTCGAGACTGAACAAATGTTCTGCACAAGCACGACGCACACTTTGGTGTTGCCAGAAGGAGTTGTCGTAGCAGCAGCTGAAGGCAACATAAGGGGCTGGGGTTTGAATTTGGCCGCCCTTCCCAGAGAAATCCTCCACTAGCTGCAGGAAGGGGTAACTATTAAGATTCGTGCCAGGGAGGGCCATGCTCTCCAAATCTTGAGTGCACAAAATGCAAAACTAGAACAGCTCAACCTGCAGTGCGACAACATGGTTGCCCAAAAACAGGGAGTAGAATAGGCAGTGGAGGAAGCTTGTAGTAGTATTGCAGAGTTAATCGTACGAACAAAGCTGCCCATAGCAGAAAAGATTAGAAAACTGGCAGCTGGAGTTCGCAGAACCCATGAGGAGGCTGCGAAGGTGTAGTTGGAACTGAACTTGTAGCTAGCCAAGCTACGATTGCAGGCACGGTCCTCTATAAACCCAGAAGTCAGAGAGCAGCACTGCCAAGCCATTCAATCGATGTTGAAAGAGATAGAGCATGTTATACAAGACTGCGCTGGCTTGTTGGACCAATCCCTCTTAACGCTCACTTCACTCCAGGAAGACTGAACGTTATGGCAGCTAGAAATGGAAGCGCGAGAATTACAGTGGGCTTATGACAATGTTCGGGGAATTGTGCAAACAGTTACCCTCACCCAGCGCTTGGCTAAGATAAGGGAGGACCAGGATCTAAAAGAACGAGTGGACGTTGTGTGACAGAAAGAATTAGGGCTTAAAGCATGCATACAGCCTTGGCTTGAGGAAGCACTCACGGTCACTGCCATAATAGAAATTAAGCTGACCCAAATGCAAGACACATATGCGAAAAGGAAAGCAGATGTCGCTAACAATGATGCATCAAAACGTAGCACACTTTTGATATAGCAGACAGTGGAGGAATGTGTTGCAAACGTCAGTGAAGTGCAGAGATTGCTAGATGAACTTTGCGCAATGATTACTGCATGAGCCAGGTGACTCGGGATGTGTCACGATGATTGTGTTGGGGGCTTGTTGAGCAGCGGATCCCCCACGTAACAGTTTTTGGGCTTAAAGCCCACAGTTTTGGGTATGGTATTGTAAAAGCTCCACGAAATGTGCGGAGCATGAATTGTAATAAGTCAAGTCAAAGGGTAGTCCGCTCGAAAATAAGGTAAAATAATAGAAAATGAGTCGGCCTACCCATGGTCTGCGGACCATGAGAATGTATAAATAAAGCAAGGCTTTAGGTGTAGAAGATAGCTTTTGGACAAGGAGTAAGGAGATATGTTACACAATAATTTGTCACCATCCCTGTTACCCCTTCTCCCGCACATTGGAGGACTTATTCCAGGACCTGTGAGAAGTGACATAACCTGAAAACACTTGCATTGTACCCCCTTGAGTATGCACTTCATATGCCTGAAGACACCTTCTGCAAAATACCCATAAAAATAGCCCTTTTTCCATTGGTGTTGTTCCACAGTGTATCACTCGCGCCAATGGGGGAAATCCTCCAAAGAGGGCGCCCCAACTGGCGCTCTGTCTCAGAGTCGCGCTCGCGCCAACCCAGTTGGGTAAAGTTTTTAACAAACCAACTCGTGAAGGTTCTTCCTAACCTATTCATGAACTGATTCCAGTTTGAGTTAGTTCAGTTGGGCTTCGAATCTCCATAGAAGGGAAGTAGTTCTCCACCTCTCCTGGAAGCTTCCTAATGATAAGGCCAATCCCATGAATCTTGTGGATGATCCTATCTCCTTCTCCTCTCTCTATATAAGCTTGTCCTTTTGCCTTTGATAAGCTAGTTAGTAATTCTACTCTTCAAGCTCCAAATTCTAAGTCCCAAAGTCTAAGAATTGCTAAGCTCATGCTACAAGAGGCCTTCTTCATCCCCATAAGGATACATCTTTAATGAGGAGATTCTTGTCCAAAGTACCAAGAGAGAGGATTGTTCCCCATTCCTAACAGCCTTGCAGCATGTGTTGCTGATCACCAGCCAAAGAGGATTGACGTCAGAAAACTGGTGTATTCTTCCATTTTTTATACAATAAAATAGACGACTATCATTATGGTTCCACTCTTATTGTCTTTATAATGATGTTTGAGTTATATCCTTTCTGACTGATATATAGTTGTATCTCTTGGATTTTATGCTTGTATTTGTGTTGTTCTTTGCATGTGCAGTTGTCCGTTCACAAGGATCGTGGGGATTGTGACCAGCTGGAGTAAAAGAACGGGAGCGACGACTCTTCTACAAGTACTAGCGTTGGATTCGAGGTAGGCCCTCATCATCGGTCTTTAATTTGCAATTAGGAACCTGCATGTTAGCATTTTTTTATTGTTGCTAGACCCCATTTAGGCTAGTGGGATCGCCTCTGTCCGCAGAGGGGATTTACCTCCACAACAATCTAGCGACTGCACAAAAAATCCTCCGCGCTGGTTACTTTTGGCCCTCCATTTTCAAGGATTGTATTCTTGTCGTCCGCTCCTGTCATGAGTGCCAAATTTACCAACGGAAGATGCATGCACCCCTTGCTCCGCTGCACCCCATTGTTACTGTCAGTCATTTTGCCAAATGGGGCATCGATTATATGACCTGTAACCCTCGCTCGGCCGGGGGGCATGGGTATATCATCGTTGATGTTGATTATTTCACAAAATGGGCTGAGGCGATGCCTACATTGTCTAAAGACGGTCACACCGCGGTGCAGTTTTTGTTCAACCATGTTATCTCGCGATTCGTAGTTCCTCAAGCCATCGTCACTGATCACGGAAAGCATTTTCGTAATCACATGATGACCGAGCCTACAACCCAGTTAGGCCTACGACATGATAGTTCAACTCCATACTATCCTCAGGCCAACGATCAAGTAGAAGTCGTGAACAAGGTCTTGGTTATGATGCTTCAACGAACCGTTGGCATGCGTAAGTCTAATTGGCATTTGATGTTGTTCTCTAATTTGTGGGCCTACCGAACCTCGATGAAGGATGCCACCAATTTCACTCCCTTTCAGTTGGTTTATGGACTGGAGGCTACCCTTCCTATTGAGTGTGATATTCCTTTGTTTAAGTTAGCCGTCGAATTGATCCCTGATACTACTCCGATAGAAGAGCACCTTCTTTACTTGGAATGGTTAGACGAGACTCGTCGACTAGCCTCCTTAGCTATTGAAGCACAGAAGAAGCGAGTGAAAAAACACTTCGATAAAATTGTTCATCCTCGCTCTTTCTTTGAGGGAGACTTGGTCCTGCTCTACGATCAAGCTAACGATAAGCTGGGGGCAGGAAAATTCGAGCCCATGTGGCACAGGCCCTACATTGTAAAAGGAGTTTTGCAAAAAAGGGCCTACAATATTATTGATTACGAAGGGAATCCCCTGGATATGCCCCGAAATGGGCTTTATTTGAAAAAATATTAAGCATGAGTCCAGGCACTCTATTTTTGTACATACGTGTGCTTTCAACAAGTGTGTTGTGTGTGCATGTTTTCATGTTTTTGTCCCTGTGTGTCAGCATGATTGCCGCTTATTGTGTCTTTTTTCTTCTTGGACAGATGTATGGATCTCCTTACATTGGTTTCGCTGATGGTGCCTCCCGCAGTACACGCAAATTGTCATCTGCGGCATGGGTGATCTACGATCCTCATGGTGAGTTAGTGGACCTTCAAGGGGTCTGTCTAGGTTGTAAAACGAACAATGTTGCTGAGTATAGTGTTGTGATTGAATTATTAGCTGAGGCGATTAACCTCGGCATTCGAACATTGGTTGTGAACTTGGACTCTCAGCTTGTCGTCCACCAACTCAACGGGCGTTATTTCGTAAGAGACCATTGGATCTTAAGGTTGTATTTACGTGTTAAGTTGTTAGAAAGGGATTTTGATTTCATTACTTATCAATATATTCCAAGACGACTTAATACGTTAACCGATGCATTAGCTAATTATGTGTTGGACAGGCATTTGCATAACATGTAATTCAAAATAACATAAGAAGCATAAAACACAATAAACCATAAAACATATGTATATATATATATATGTGTGTGTCCAAAATGTTTGCACCGTGTGCATCATCAAAAAATAATACATGTTTGTCTGAGTACATCCCGAGACAACATGTCTCTCAAAAAATATGCATAGAAAAGAAAGCCTAGATATCTAGTCCCAGTGGTGCTCATGGTAGCACGTCACCGCTCGCACTAAATGTCTCAGGAGCCGGTGGATGCGAGTTGGAACCCCCACCGTATGCCTCTGGTATGCTAGCGGGACATCAGCTAGTCGAGCGTAATCTGGAATCCCTCAAGTTATATCCTCAAGGTTCTGAATGAGCTCTCCTCTGTCACCACCCTCCTACTGAGGATCCGCTGCTGCTGCTGGGTGTCTCCTCGCAATGGGAGACATGCCAGATGGACGCTCCGGGCCAACATCTGCATATGCATATAAAGGTCATTAGGAAAAGCATGTATTAACAAAAAAATCATAAAAAACTCAAAATCAAAAAACGAGATCATACCAATCTCCTCGTCCCAGTCCTCTCCCTCCGGCAGAGGGAGGTCAAGGTCTCCGGTGAAGTTTGTCCCCGCATATAGCCAATCCTCCACCACAATCAGTTGGCGACGAAGCCACCCGAAAAACTTAGGTCTGAAAGACATCTACTGACCGCCACCACCCCTCGGCATCAGTGCCGCCCATCGAGCCATCCTCGGCTCTCGAGGTGCTGGGTCAAGAAAAAAGGCCCCTTGGCCCTGGAATCTTGGCACACATTCCAAGAAGAATGTCACCAAGATGGAGCCATACCCGAACTGTTGCAGCTTGTCGTGCTTGGCCTTTGTCATCTACCTCTTCATATTAGTCGTCGCAGCTGACGCCCAATTGAAGACCGTCGGGCTAAGGCACTCTGTTGCCAAGATCAGGTGATTCTTCGTAGCTTCGTGAGGCGCCTGTGCCCCCGCAGCTCGTGTGATGGTGAATAGTAAAGCTCTGAGTGTCAGGTCCTGGACAGTGGGGATATCCACTTTCGAGCTGCCCGACCCATATCTTGCCCCTGGGCAAACTCGAGCCTTCACCTCTTCCATCTTCTCTCCAGATGGCCTGCTACCAGTCAATCGGGGCACCGACCCTCGTCGCGACAATCCAGTAAGGAAGTAGACATCAGATACATCTAATTCCATTACTTGGTCCCGTATCCGGAACACATGTTCCTGTACGTCCCATAAGTTGATCAGATACTGCAAGAGCTTTAGCTGAGCTCGTAAATAGGACAGCAGGAAATATTTCTTGATCACACAAGCTCTGAGAGCTTCCATGCAGTCCTCATACGCTAAGGCCAATGTGTCCACTTGGTCATGTTCTCATTCCTTCCATACGACTACCATTTTCGCATATTTCCCTGCAATCACAAGCCCAAACCATTAAATTAAATCCTTGTGGAATATAAAATGCAGAGAAATATGGTTTAAATTTGTCAAAATTTAGTAAAAAACCCGCGCGGCTGTTGGCGCGACTGTTTCTAAAATAGTCGCGCCCATGGGCACGAGCCTTTAGGGAAAATTGCCCCATTGGCGTAGGTCCATGCTCAAAACCCGCGCCAATGGGCGCAACCCTCATTTTTTAAATCCCTCCCATAGAGGATGAAAAAACAATCTAAAACAAATTTGAAATGGATGAAAATGGAGTGGGGGAAGAGACCTCTTACCTGACACTGATGGTGCTTCGAATAGTCAACTGGATTTGATGCAATCGTCGCTTGAAGATCGAACACCAAAAGCCCTAATGTCACTCTCAAAAGGTAAAAGTGAAAAGTAAATTCTTGTTTTTACCATTTTCACCCATTTTATAACTTTTTGACCCTCAAATAGGTTTTAAGGGTCATTTTATGAATATTTTAATATATATTTGTGTCGAAAATGGATTTTACATTGGTTTCCTGTGCAACGACAGGTGTTTGTACGGCTTAGGCGACGAAACGAGTTGTATTTTATACTTTTTCAGACCTGGTAAATCCACGAAAAAGTCATTTGGGAGTCATCTTTTTGCTCTTTTCTGACTCTCTAAACGTGAAAAGAATACCGAGTTGGTCCTCTCGACTTGTTAAATGTAAATGAGAGGCGGTCGTTTTTAAACCCTTTTCCGACCGTGTAAAAAATGAAAAATTTGTCGAACCTTTGTCATTTCAGGTTCGTTAACGGTCACGAAGTGACGTGGTTTCGATCGCTTTTTTACTTTTTCAGATCGAAATCACTACTTATGAAAAGTACTCCTCGGTCGTAATGATCGGGCGGTTCTTTCGAGCATTGTTTTATACTTTTTCAGGCTCAAGAGACACAACTTTACGAAAAAGCACACCCCTGGAGTTCACTTTTCCGCTGTCTTTTCAAACTCTCTAAACATGAAAAGACACTGAGTTCTTCCTTCGTCAGACTCATTAAAACTAAATGACATCGGATTCCGTCGAAATGACGCCTCCCAAGCATATGTTATCCCTATCAAGCTTGTCATCCAAAAAATAACTGGGGTACTCGCCAGAAATGGTGGGAGAATAAAGGAACCACAATTATCGTCGTGTCGGTAGTATGTCGCTCGTGAACATGGCACTTTTCTGCATTCGTGTCTGGGTGGGGACATTTCATCTTGTTTTACACTTGC
>APFE031286490.1:55348-151909 GCA_000404065.3 Pinus taeda
GACCATGTTCTTGTAAAGCATTTCACCCCTCTCTCTCTCGGGCCTCATGCTTTAGGGGGCATCTGTTACACAGTAATTTGTCACCGTCCCTGTTACCCCTTCTCCCGCAGATTGGAGGACTCATTCCGGGACCTGTGAGGAGTGACATAACCTGAAAACACCTGCATTGTATCCCCTTGAGTATGTACTTCATATGCCCTGAAGTCACCTTCTGCAAAATACCCATAAAAATAGCCCTTTTGCCATTGGCGTTGTTCCACAGTGTATCTCTCGCGCCAATGGGGGAAATCCTCCAAAGAGGGCACTCCAACTGGCGCTCTGTCTCAAAGTCGCACTCTGCCAACCCAGTTGGGTAAAGTTTTTAACAAACCAACTTGCGAAGGTTCTTCCTAACCTATTCATGAACTGATTCCAGCTTGAGTTAGTTCAGTTGGGCTTCGAATATCCATAGAAGGGAAGTAGTTCTCCACCTTTCATGGAAGCTTCCTAATGATAAGGCCAATCCCATGAATCTTGTGGATGATCCTATCTCCTTCTCTTCTCTCTATATAAGCTTTTCCTTTTGCCTTTGACAAGCTAGCTAGTAATTCTACTCTTCAAGCTCCAAATTCTAAGTCCCAAAGTCTAAGAATTGTTAAGCTCATGCTATAAGAGGCCTTGTTCATCCCTATAAGGCTATATCTTTAATGAGGAGATCCATGTCCAAGTAACCAAGGAGAGAGAAGCTTCTTCCCCATTCCCAACAAGCTTTGCAAGGCATGTGTTGCTGATCACCCAGCCAAAGGAGGATTTGACGTCAAAACTATGGTTGTATTCTTCTTTGTTTATCAATAATAATAGATGACTATCATTATGGTTCCACTCTTATTGTCTTTATAATGATGTTTGAGTTATATCCTTTCTTACTGATATATAGTTGTATCTCTTGGATTTTATGCTTGTATTTGTGTTGTTCTTTGCATGTGCAGGTGTCTGTTCACGAGGATCGTGGGGATTGTGACCAGCTGGAGCGAAAGAACGAGAGCGACGACTCTTCTACAAGTACTGGCGTTGGATTTGAGGTAGGTCCTCATCATCGGCCTTTAATTTGCAATTAGGAACCTGCGTGTTAGCGTTGTTTGATTGTTGCTAGACCCCATTTAGGCTAGTGGGATTGCCTCTATCCGTAGAGGGGATTTACCTCCACAACAAGATCTATAGTGCATGGGTTGTTAATTGCGATAGTTTCTCTGAGTCAAGAAGTCTGAGTCAAGGGTTATAGGAGATAGAGGCTTCGTAGCTATGTGCGCAGGGCCTAGTAGAGTCCACAGTTATGTGCGCGAACCCCTGCAATTGTGTGTCCAGGGCAGGAAGTGGATTGTAACTAGATAAAGGCATTAATAAAGATAAGTTGATTCTGAAATATCGTATATCTGTTTAGACTCTAGTTTATGCATCTTATCCTGATTTATGATTACGCGCATGTCTGCTTATGTTAAATAATAACTGAAAGAGTTGTACCTTCGTAAGTAACCAAAGATCTATAATAATATTAAGCAAAGAAAAAGGTAAATTGCATTCACGCTTAACTAAGGTACTTGCCCCAAGAAGACAGCTACGTGAAAGCAACGCAGCACATAGGATCGCTCCACAAAAACCCAAACCACATCAAGACATCCCTAGGGTGTGGAAACCTGGTTCCAGTACCCTCCTATACTACCTCCGGTGAGACTTCAATCTGTGCTCCGTAGACTATTGCCGAAAGGGCCAGTAGTGTTGGGATTTGTTTGGCTAAACATTCTTGAACCTGGGTCAAGCATAACATAATGAGCACAACTGCCTCCTTTGGCTAAACATTTGTGATATCAAATTCCTGTAATAACAGTAACCATCTAATGACTCGAGCATTTGTAACTGATTTATTCATTAGGTATTTAATGGCCGAGTGGTTGGTATGCACAAAAGTAGTATAACCAGTAATGTAATGCCGAAATTTATTGATAGCATAAATAACTGTTAGAAATTATTTCTCAGTGACTGTATAATTAAGTTCTGCGGGAGTCATGTTTTTACTAATAAAATAAATGGCATAGGGAAGACTATTTTCTTCCTGTCCCAGGACAGCTCCAATGGCAGTGTCTGAGGCATCAGAGGATATGTGAAAGGGGAGTGCCCAATCTGGTCCTCTCAAAATGGGAGCTGTGGACAACTGATGTTTAAGCTGATCAAATGCTTTTTCACAATCATCAGTCCACTTAAATTCAGCATTTTTCTTTAGTAATACAAACAGAGGAGAAGCTATCTTAGAAAAGTCTTTGATAAATCTTTTGTAATACCTTGCATGTCCTAAGAAACTCCTCACTTCTGTTTGGGTTTTGGGGATAGGGAGGGTCAAAATTACCTGTATTTTTGCGGGATCGACTTGAATTCCTAAAAATGAAACAAAGTGGCCTAATACAATGCCTTCATTCATCATCATATGACATTTCTCAGTACTTAAGGCAAGATGTGCTTCTATACACCACTTAAGTACTTTTTCAAGATTCTGCAGGGCATCTTCAAAAGTTGTGCCATAAGGAGTGAAGTCGTCCATAAAAATTTCTAAGGAATCATTTATCATATCAGAAAAGATCCCTATCACCGCTCTCTGAAATGTTGTTGGGGTGTTACATAACCCAAATGGAAGAACCCTATAAGCAAAGGTCCCCCAAGGGCTAGTAAAAGTGGTTTTATCTTGATCCTGGGGTGCAATCTTTATTTGATTATATCCACTAAATCCATCCAAAAAGGAAAAGAATTTCTTACCATCCAAGTTATCTAATACCTGATCAATGAATGATAAAGGGAAATGGTCCTTCTGGGTGGCCTTATTTAGGGCTCTATAGTCTACACATACTCGCCATTTCCCATTTTTCTTGGGTACTATTACTAGCGGAGAAACCCATTCACTATCAAATATGGGGTATATAAATCCTGCATTTAACAATTTTTGAAGCTCTTCTTTTACTATTTCCCTTAAATTGGGGTTCATTCATCTTTGGGGTTGACAAACTGGCCGGGATCCTTCTTTAATATAAATACGGTGAGTGCATTGTTCAGGAGAAATCCCTTTCATGTCTGTATAATCCCATGCGAATGCTTCTTTATTTTCTCTAAGTAGCTTCATTAACTGTTGTTTTTTTATCATCTGTTAGATTAGGATTTATATTTAACGTTTTACCTGGCTCGATTTCTATTGTTACACTTTTGGAGGACTACCAGCTAATATCTGAGGTAGATTTTTAGTTTCAAGGTTGTGCTGGGATTCAAATTCTAAGATTGCAGTGAAGTGATTGTGTATTTCTGGACTGACCGAAGAAGGTTCAGAAATAAAGTTGCTGATTAATTCATCTTCGGTTGAGTCTTTGAGAGTTAAAGCTTGTCCGACAATTAAAATAGGTTGGGTTTCCTCATCCTCATAATCTAACCATGCTGAATTGTCGTTATTAATCATGGGTGTGGCATGAGGATAAAGGGTCAGCTGCTTGGTTTCCTGCCCATTAGATATTGTCATTGATCCAGACCTACAGCTGATGAAAGCATCTGCTGTGGCCAACCAAGGTCTTCCTAGAATCAGTGGGTGACCCCCCAACTTTGTTTTAGTTTGTAACACCACAAAGTCGGCTGGGTAATTCCAAGATTCTACGGAAATTACCAGGTCTTCAATGACTCCTTTAGGTTTAATTGTAGAGCGGTAAGCTAGCTCTAGAATGGTTGGAGTTTCCCTAATTAGGTGTTTCAACTGCAATAATTGTGCTGTTTCGAGTGTCATAATATTTATTGTTGCACCTAGATCTACTAGAACTTTAGAGACAAAAGTTTTTCTGACCTGAACTGTTATTGTAGGGTGACCAGGGTCACCATATTTCACAAGGGGGTCTTTTTCTGTCATCAAAGCAGTTAGTTCTCCCATCACATGAACTGTGAGGGTTTCCTTGGCTTTTCTTCCAGGCTTTTTAATACAGATATCCCTAACAGTTCTGGCATAGATAGGAACATCTCTTAGTGCTTGCAATAATGGAATTTTGACATATAAATTCTGCAGTTCTCCTAAAAGGTTAAAAGCTGGTGGCTCAAATGTTTTAGTAAGAGCCAGTCTTTCAGGAAAGGGTGGCTCTGTTGTTTGGACAGTCTTGTTAGAAGATGATTCAAGTGTTTCAGTGTTTTTGTTAGATGAATTTTCCTCTCTAGTTTCCTCTTTTTCAGAGTCAGTAATGTCATCTATGATGGGTTCAAATATCCTCCCAGAGCGTAAATGGATGTCATTACATTGCATAGGGGAGACAGGTTGACTTTGAATATTGATTACCTACAGGGCTTTATTATTGTTTGGGTTGGGATTAAGTTGCACAGGCAGTTGGGGTCTGATTGACTGGTTATTCTGCGGAGCATTAGATGGTAAGGAAAGAGATTGTTGGTGTTGAGGAAATGGAATCTGTTGGGCTACCCAATTTGGATTCCATTGATTGAAATAAGGTTGTTGAAGAGTCCAAGGATTCCACATAGTAGGGTCGGTAAAAGGAGGATTTGGTTGCTGCATAGGAAATTGCATCGGATTAAAGGGTGGGTATTGCATTTGATTCATGGGTGGGAAATTTGATTGAAAAGGAGAATGATTATTCCAACGACTAAATGACGTGTTAGAACTCATACCTTGTCTTTGTGGCCATTGCCTCCTCTGTGTCATCAGGTACACTACTTCAGCTTCTTCTTCAGTTGATTGCAGCGCTGCCTTTATTCCTGGCAAAGAAGGGCATTGCTGAGTTTCATGATCCTTTTTACAAATGGTACAAATTGGCACCTTATCCAACGGGCATTCCCGCAGTGGGTGCTTTCCTCTGCATTTGGAGCAAAAGAGAGCCAGGGCAGCTTCTGCTTCTGCCTGTTTCTTTTTAACCTGCAGAGCATCAATTTGTGAAGCAAAAGAGCTTAACATTTCAGTTTTAAATTCTTCAAGCAGATTACCTATTTCGGCTCGTGTTGCTCCTCCACTTGCTGACTTCTGGACTCTTGAATATGTACTGTCCCTGGTTTTAGATCTGCTTGCTGCTCCTCTGGAACACCTCATGCAGAGGTTGATAATCTCATCAAATGGTTCTTTGGAAATATCCCCTTTTCCAAGCATATTTAACATATCTAGGCGGTCATCTCGTACTCCTTTTAGTAGTATTGTCTTCAGAATATCCTTACCCATGGTTGGATGATCTGATTGCTGCAGATTATTGCAGTCTCTCTACAAAGTCCTCCAGATTCTCGTCCTCTTTCTGAACCATTTTGAACAATTCTTCCTTCCTTTCTCTTGTTCGACAGTAATCCTAATATTTGGTCAGAAAATTTTCTTTCATCTGATCCCATGTGGTGATTACCTGAGCCCCTAGGCTCATAAACCATCTTAATGCGTTCCCTTTCAGTGTTGCTGGAAACAATTTTAACTTCTAAGCAAGAGTTACATAATCATAACTTCTACACAGTATATCAAATTCAAAGAGGAACTCATCGGGATCTTCAAAGGATAACCCATGGAAATTAGGCAATGCCGCAAGTGGAATATTTTTCATAGGGGTTGCTCCCCTTGGGAGGTCCCCAATAGGAAATTCCAGGGTGGAAAGTGAGTTTTCCCCCCTTCCTTCTGCTCTGTTATCCTCCATTGTTCTTCTCCCCGAATCACTGGCTCTGTCTTCAGTATCTTTTGTTTCTTCAGGTTCTTCTGCTGGTTCCTCAGTGTGTTCTGGTGTTTCCAGCTTCCTTTCAGGCCCTAGTACTTCCTCCGTCTGATGATCTGTTTGGGAGGAATACTGGATTTGAGGTCTTCGGGAACTCGTTCTCTGAGATGTCTCGGCTTTTGAAATGATCTCGTCAATGAAAGTTTTTCTTCCGCCTCCTGTGCCCTTACTACCTGTGAAGTTAGCTTTCTTGCGTCCTCTCATGCACCTGTTATTCTAAAGAAAAATCATTAATGCCTTAGAAATTTTTTTTAGTCGCCTTCCCCGACAACGGCGCCAAAATGTTGGTCACTCAAATTGTTTATTGATTAAACATTCGAGTACCACATTAAATTGTCAACCCGGGAAAGTCCTTTTGTTTCAAAGGCGACCTCGTACTGTATGCACTTTAATTTCAAAAGCATTAAAAGTTGTAGTACAACAAATCTAATTCCTATCAAACGCTTACTCTGCGTTACAACAGTCTTAAACTATTGCAGACGAGAAATGAAATGGAGTGAAGGTAACAAATCTGCGGAAAAATGATGGCTGTTTGTAACAGAGGACCAGGACCCTGTCCTCAGAATAAGGACGTCCAGCACCTGCCTCCGTGACCAGTCGCCAATACACACCAAAAATCCTATTCACCGGTGACACACTTCTCACAGCACTAATCGATTAAAGGAACAGCGTATCAGCAAAAGGGAAATATCAGAAGCAATGCTAAACACATACAGAAATAACACACACTTAACAGGAAAGGAATGGGTGAATCTTGTGAAGAAGGTGGGCCCTGTCCCTCTCACAAGATTCCCCTGCACACAAATACTAAGTTAAAATGCTCAGAACAATGCTTTATTCATCTGCCAAGAGTTCAATTACAATAGAGGTTCCGACCTTCAACACTACAATATTCCGGTATCACATGCTCGTCTTTCAACTGTAGATGTCTCCTCTTTATAGAGGAGACATCTATTACAATAGATTGTCCTACAGTTTAATTCTTCTGTACAAAAATAGGAAATTAATTCCTGTTACAGCATACTGTTACAACAATGTATATCTTTGTCATCCTTGGTTAATCGGATCTTTCCGCTGTTGCAAAACGGGTGGTCTTCGTCTACCTCCTCGGGGTCCTTGTGCTATCCTTGGTTATTCTGCTGTTGTTGCTGATTTGGTAAATCTTAACCGTTCCTTAAAAGTACTTCATGTTGTTCCTTGTGTTCCCGCGTCTGTGACTAAATTGGCTGATCATGCTTTATCATCATCGGCCGAGTATAGTCTTGCCAGCTTCAGACAGTTACTGTTTCATCTTTTGCAAATTAAGACTTTTCCTACTTTAGTCAGTTGTTGCTTCTGGTGTTGCAGCAACTGCACAGTTGCTGTTCCTGGTGTTGCAGCAACTGTGAATTATGATTCTGTGGACTTTGAACAATTCCAATCAATTGTCAGTGACTTAGCCAATTTCCAAAGATTAATTGTAAAGATAACATGATATGTGTTGAATAATAATCATATAGAAATGAGGAGAGTTACTTCATACCTTGGGATGATGAGGTCAAAAATGATATCAAGGGTTTCTATTTATAGGCTAAAAAGGGTAATATCATAACAAAATGTAGGGTCAAAAGTAGACAATACAGAGTCCTAACAGGTAGCTTCAACCACAGCAACTACCACAGCTGCGAACGCGGCAACTTCGACTACATAAACTACAGCGGTTTTGACCACGGAAACTACCGAAACTTCAACCACAACTTCCTTTAAAATTTGCCCAAACAGTAAGCTTCAATGTCCTCCTCGTCCTCTTATTTTCTCCTGTAATTCTTGTCCAAATTTTGTGCTCAATCTCAAAAAAGATCACCGAAATCTGATGGCTAGAATGAGGAGGAGGACTTATATTTATACTGGTTTTGTGTTTAAGGTGAGGAGAGATGTCACTTGAATGAGAGGCCAAGTTGCATGAGTCGGCTCATGTTGGTTTGCATTAAAATATATATTTCTCAACTTAAAAGTTCATTTTCTCAGCAACCACTGGGAGTTTCGAGGCAAGTAAGGGCTCATTAGAAAGAAGAAAAAATCCTCTTTAAGATGGTCTATGTCCCACTAAAAAAAGATGCCTCTAAGGTGGAAAAAATATATTTTTCTTTGTGACTGACCTTAAATTTTATGCATAAAAAGTTTGGGACAACATAAGGAATGTTTGGGATAGTATGGCTTCTCCATTGTTTGGCTTCTTCATCATCATAAGATCATGTAAGACATCCATGTCATCATGATAGTATCCAGTAATGAGTGTATCATGTTGATTTTGGGTAGCATTGGATGTGCTCTAGCCATTAAAATTGGTGGAGAGGCTAAGGCACATGAGATCTCCAATACCCAGAAAGAGTCTGAGCAAATTCTATACAGTTTGGGAGATATTAAAATAATTAATATTTTTAATGGAGTCCCTAAGTCTAAACTTAGGGAAAATAAATATTAATGTGAATTAATATAAAATTGTGCTAGAATGGTCCAAAAGTCATGGATCAAACCAGATCTAATCTTAGCCATTGATTAGGGACTTAATCTCGGCCGTTGATTTGTCAACGAGAAAAGTATAAGAGGAGGTTCGAGGGTCACTTGGAGAACACACCAAGAAATCAAGATTTTGACTTTCTGAGACTGGGTTTGCTGAGAAAGTTGAGAGAGTGATCAGAGTTTCAACTGAGGGGCAATGGATACAAATGCAGAGAGGCAGAGATAGCACCGAGAGAATCAGCGCAGTAGCCGAAGAGGGACACAGAACCAACCAAGGGTTCACGTAGAGCCAGCCAGGGCTCACGCAGAGCCAGCCAGGAGCTGCGCAGTGCCTCAGAGGGCTAGCGTGAGTGACGCAGAGGGCCAGAGCACTGATGCAGTACCTCCAGAGGTTGATGCAGACCAAGCCAAAGTGATTCTGAGCTAATGTTGGGCCAAAAAGGGCTGACGTTCGGGTTTCGTGGGGCAGATTGGAGCTATGAAGCTGCCAGAGTGATTATCTGGGGGTTTCAGCCAGAACATCTGTCTCCCACTGAGAGGTACTACTGCCAAGACTATTCTCTGTTGGGTGAGCTGGTTTTGGCACCCAGATTGTATTCAAAAACTGTATAATAATAAAACCCTCAGATAGTTGCACTGATTTTCCCGCATTAGGTTTTTCCGGGGACATTGGTCCAAAAACAACGGTGTCACTTGTGTGCTTGTTTTTGTTTCTGTCAGTTGATGATCTGTAATGTGTTGAACATGTACTTGTATTTATTTTCAATATTTACATGGTAAATAACTTGTTAATTAATCAGAACAAGTAGGCAGAAATAAATCAAACAGTACATGGAGGGTTTCTAACTGTTAGACTTAGAAACTTCAACATGGTATCAGAGGGTGGTTGCATATCACAGAAGAACTGAGGACATTAACCGAGCAGAGCAGCAACAACAGAGAACAGCTGTCCCAAGTGACAAAAGTTGTTCCTAGCAGAGAAGCAGGAAGGAAGGGGTGACGCAGTGCTTGCGTCATCAAGTTCGAGCCAAGAAGAGGCAGCGCAGAGGCTGAGGGAGGCAAAGATAGGCCGCGCAGAGCCACACAAAGTCCAGGAGGGTTGACGCAGTTGGTTGAGGAAGTTGATTTATCGGTGTCGGGATTGCACAGAGCCTAGGAGCTCTAACCTTCAATTTGTTGGGGTTTAGGAGGCTGTGAGTAAGTTGCAAAGTGGAGCTGGTGGGGAATTGTAGTCAAAAAAATACCTAACAAGGCAAGGCCAAGGAGGAGGGAGTTGCTACCGAGAATTTCTAGCCAAGAAATCCGGATCAGTGGTGCAGCTGCACTAACAATCAGAGTGGGGGCATCTCGACATTGGCAGAAGGGTTTCCAAGAGGGAAATCGAGTATCAGAGGGAGTCACACCAAGAACTTCCAGGAGGGAAGTAGAAGAGCAGCAAGATGGCAGTGAACGGGGTAAGAGACAAGGACAGACTGGACGGAGCCTCAAACTTCATAGTCTGGAAGGCCAGAATCCTATCCGTTCTAGACAGGAATCGTGTCAAGCTCTTCACCTTGAGGACGATAGCTATCCCAGTTGACCCAGTTGATAACAACAAGTACGAGGAGGCAATGGAAAGGACCAAGAGCATCATTCTTGACAGGGTCAAGGACCATGTGGTACCACATATTGCCGAAAAGGACACAACAAATGAGATGTGGGAGGCCCTAAAGAAATTGTTCCAGCATACTTCTATGCAGAGAAGGATGTTACTAGAAAATCAGCTGCGATCATACCAGATGCAAAAGGGAGAATAGATCGACCCCTTCCTCAGTCGATTGAAGGAGATTCGGGATTAGCTGACTTCCATAGGAGCCACGCCAAATCAAGAATTGATGGTGAGAACAGCCCTGAATGCAATCTTAGAAGACTGGGAGGTGTTTGTCCAGAGCATACTAGGCAGGGCAACTCTTCCAGATTGGGAGGAAATGTGGGCAGTTCTTCGCCAAGAAGAGATCAGAAGGCTGAGCAAGGCGTGAAGCAGTGGCAAGGGGAACAGAATCAAGAAGAAAGAGGAGGTGGATGCTTCCCTAGCATCTGAGGGAAAGCTGGAGAAACTGAAGAAGAAGGACCTCTCCAAGGTCAAATACTTCCACTGTGGGGAGCTGGGTCATTATGCAACCCAATGTCCAAGGAAGAAGAGCAAGGGAGAGGCCTCCGAGACCAAGGTTGCGCCAACAAGGGCAAAGAAGGAAGTGGAAACAGACAATGACTATGCCATGAGTGCTCACACACCACTTGAGCGAAAGTGGGGAGACATCGAACTGTAGTCAAATGGACTACAGGCGATGAGGGGCAAGATCCTCGAGGTACCTAACCTCTTGAATTAGACCTTGCTACGGGAGCCTCGAAGATGAGTAGCAGTACTGGTGGATGTCAGTAGAAACGAATGCGGATGGAGCGACAAAGGGAGCTACAGTGCAGAATTCCCAGGACAACGTGAGGCAGCAGTGCGAGAAGCACAGGAGTGTTGCACCAGTGCAAGGTGGCACAAAGAGGTGTGCAACGGTGCGAGATGCATGGAGTTGTTGCAGCAGCGCAGAGGTCAACGAGGGAGCACTTGTCAGCAACAGAGGGAGTTTCAACATCGAGGGTGTCTCTAGCCTGACAGAGATGTCAAAGTTGGGAGATCTGTTACTTACTTCTCAGTAACTGGGTTGCAGTGCAGTAGTTAGCAGTGACAATGCTATGGGCAGCGCAATGCAACAGGATGAGGAGTTGTAATGCGAATGCAGCAGTGGCAGTGGTAGGGAAATGGGGAGTAGTACAGGATGCAGCAGTGCAAATAAGAGACAGCAGGCCTAACATCAGGACAAGGTCCAATGCCGGATGATCAGGGTGATACTCAGTGAGGAGTATTGCTAGAGCACAGTCCTCACTAAGAGGGAGTGTTGATTTGGGGTAGCATCGGATGTGCTCTAGCCACAAAATTGGTGGAGAGGCTAAGGCACATGAGATCTCCAATACCCAGAAAGGGTTTGGGCAGATTCTAAACAGTTTGGGAGATATTAAAATAATTAATATTTTTAATGGAGTCCTTAAGTCTAAACTTACGGAAAATAAAATATTGATGTGAATTAATATAAAACTGCGTTAGAATGGTCCAAAAGTCATAGATCAAGCCAGATCTAATCTTAGCCATTGATTAAGGACTTAATCTCGGCAGTTGATTTGTCAACGAGAAAAGTATAAGAGGAGGCTTGAAGATCGCTTGGAGAACACACCGAGAGATCAAGATTTCGACTTTCTAGGGCTGGGATTGCTGAGAAAGTTGAGAAAGTGATCAGAGTTGCAGCTAAGGGGCAATGAATACAGAAGCAGAGAGGCAGAGATAGCACCCGGAGGATCAGCGCAGTAGCCGGAGAGAGGAACGCAGAACCAGCCAAGGGTTCATGCAAAGCCAGCCAGGGCTCACGCAGAGGCAGCCAGGAGCTGCGCAGTGCCTCAGAGGGCCAGCATCAGTGATGCAGAGGGCCAGAGGACTAACGCAGTGCCTCCAAAGGTTGACGCAAGCCAAGCCAAAATGACGTTGAGCTAACGCTGGGCCAGAAAGGGCTGACGTTGTCCTTAGAGGCTGACGCTGGGGTTTCGTGGGGCAAATTAGAGCTGTGAAGCTACCGGAGTGATTATCCGAGGTTTCAGCCGGAACGTCTATCTCCGATTGAGAGGTACTATTGCCAAGATTATTCCCTATTGGGGGAGTCGGTTTTGGCACCCAAATTGTATTCAGAAACTTCATAATAATAAAACCCTCAGATAGTTGCACCGGTTTTGCCGCATTTGGTTTTTCCAGGGACATTGGTCCAAAAACAACGGTGTCACTTGCGTGCTTGTTTTTGTTTCCTTCAATTGACGATCTATAATGTGTTGAGCATGTACTTGTATTTATTTTCAGTATTTACATGGTAAATAACTTGTTAATTAATCAAAACAAGTAAGCATAAATAAATCAGAAAGTACCTGGAGGGTTTCTAACTGTTAGACTTAGAAACTTCAACATATCATCCCGTGTCATCATATAATGGTGCAGTGATATGTCATTGGCAACATCATTAGGAAAGTTCCAAGGTAGTCTTCCAACCATCAAATGAGATCTTCCACGTCATCATATAGTCTTCCAACCATGTTATTAAGACCTCATCAAGTGCCACCATCAAGGGTGGTCATTCATCAAGTGCAGTCCTGCATATGTCATCAACGGTTAAGGTCTAGATCATCAAATAAGGCACGTGATTGGCATTTGGCACTTGGCACTTCTTAAGACTTCTTCATTAGTGACTTGACATATTAATTGATGGCATCCTTGTCAAACAAGAGTCATGACATCATCATCTAGAACCAGACATCTCAAGAATATTTGTCATCTCGGCCAATGTCATATTGACATCAATGACAACCTTGATTAACAATATAAATATTCCCTATATAATTTTCAGTACTTATAAATATAAATATTCCTTATATATAAAAACTAAACTACACCTTATAAATAACTAATCTATGCCTTATAAATATATATAATTTTATATTCACTATATATATATATAAATTATAGACCGATGAAATAAATGATAGATTATTCAAAATTAAGTAGATTGGCCTATTTCAGGGCTTTTGAGAGGAGGAGCATTGGAGTTAGACTGATCCCTTGACCCTTGTTGCGTCTCTGTTTGTGAAAATTGATTGAACTAAAAGATATCTTGGATCTACTAAATATAAGTACTAGGATAGACCACAGTCACGATATTTGATTAAACAAAATTATGTGAGCTTTTTAATTTTTCAAATATCTTAGATATATTCAATATAGACACCAGGACAGATCTCAGTCACGATATTTGATTAAACAAAATAATGGGAAGATTTTAATTTTTCATATATTGTTCAGTGTATTAAACTATTGTTTAATAGTAAAAAAAAAAAATTACATTTTTGCATTAGTTGAGGGGGTTGTGGGTGGGGCTGCTAACTTTAGTCATCCTTGCCCTTGGTTTCATGCCTCCCCTTGCTCAGCGTTGCGGCTTCTTTTTTCGCTGGTGATACCGGAGGCATGGTTTCACGGGTGTTCCTCCGAAGGTGTGAGGTGCGTGTTGGGAGCCCTTTCAAGTGGTTTCTTTCCGAGGCCAATCTGTTCATGGTGTCTGCTGCTCGTTTCTTGTTGTCTTCGTTTTCCACTGTTGACGCTCCTCCAGGGTTGTCGGCATGATAGTATGTCATGGGCTGCCTTGGGCCCTATGGCCCTGTTCCCTTGTTGCGCGAAGGTCTCTTCCACTGTTGGTGCAAGGTTCTCGTGCTTTGGGGCCGTCATTTTGGTTGGGCTTCAAGGTTGTCATGGAGGCCACATTTTGTTGTCGTGGGTGGGCTTCTGGGCCAACATTTTTTTGGTGGCTTCTCCTGGCTCTGATGCCCTCATGTCATTGGCTGTTGTTGAATGCTGTGGGGTCATTTTTGGAGTGGCAACCTTGCCAGCTGTGTTGTGGAAATGGTAGTTGAGCGGGCGGGGGTCAAAGTGGCTCCCCTGCTGCTTTGGCCCTGGCTTCGTGCCTCTTTTCTCTTCTTTTGTGGTTGATCTCGTAATTGTTGTGTTTCTGCTGCAGTTTCTATGGGATTTTCAAGGCCATCTGGGCGGCTTGTGCCCAGGCTTTGTTTAAAGTGTTGCTAGCCTTTTTTGTTGGCTTCTCAGTTTTTTTTATTACATCATGAAGTGTTTTTATTGGATGGCCTTTTGGCTAATGTAGTTGTAATGCTCTAGGCATTTGCAAAAACGTAATTTTGTCTTTGAATAAAATTAAAGCTTTTTATATGAAAAGAAAAAATTATATATATATATATATAAATTCTAACTCTACAAAGTTAAAAATGCAAATTCTATTTTTCATAATCATAAATTAAAAATATTTTAAAATTAAAAAATAATAATAAAAATATTTGAAAAATATATATTTTTTAAATATTTTTTTATAAAATATGTCCACAGGTCTGGGATAGATGATGATTGGGTGCGTTTTTAAGGTACTCCTAGATGTTAATTCATCGGTTCAATTCCCCCCCCTATTCGGGTGTTATTCTTGGACCATGATGTAGCCTCACCGATGCCGAACTTGCTCATATAGAATATAACTTAAAAAAAATATTTTCTAAAAATATATATTTTAATAATACAACATGTATTTTCATGTGTTTGGCGTATGCCCTAACACTGTTTTTGCTTGGCTAAGAGCTAATCTTCTTCATATATAAGGAAACATGTTAATGGCCCAAGACCATGAGGCATCTGACAGGAGTAAAAACTTGTGCCCTTATGGACCACCAGCTAGGTAATTCCAAGGGGCGAGGTTTTCCTTGAATAACAGTGATGATGAGTCAGCATTTGGGAATAATAGTCAATGATAACTGTCCCATTATTAGTCATAGTTTTAAAAATCGGCCGGCATGAATCAGAAACCGGTCAAATCGGCCGGTCCAATAGGTAACCGGGTCGAACCAGGAAAAAAACCCAATTTAAGGGCCGACTTAGCCAAAAAAACACAAAAATCAGACCAAACCGGCCAATTATTAAAATTGGCAACTATTAGCTCTGCCACATAACTATGGTCCTTGAAGGTCAGGGATAGGCTTGATTGTGATTGGTTATGTTCAAAGGAGGCTTATGATGGTCGTTCTCACCTTTTTCCTTTACCCTGCTCACCCTCCCTTCATCTCCCTTTCCTGTGCTTTTTGTTAAAAACCATATAAAAACCCCTTTTCTTAAGCCTCGAGCGCTAAAACCCACAACCCCATAAAACCGCGCCCATACAACCTTGCGCCTTCGTGAACTCGTCGCCCCTATCCTCAGCCGTCGATCTCCGCCTCCCGATCCAACTGCTCTCCGTCGCGCCCGATGGAAACCTGCATGATTAAATCCCCACTGTCCGATCGTCTCCGCCAGGATTGGACGGTCCTCACACCTTTCGCGCCCACGAAGTGACGGAACGTTAACGCGCAATGGAGAGTGGTTTTCCTCTCTCCTCCGCCGCCACGTGTCACGCACTGAATGAGATCGCGTGCCCTCGCCCTTTTACCGCCCAACGTCCAACGGCAGTGCGATCGAAACCGCTTATCGCTTAAACCTCCGTCCTCGCCCGATAATAGCCGTGCGCCTTCTCCGTTTGATCACCATTGGATCTGTCCACCTGAAATCCAACGGCGCACGTTCGCTCCGCTCCTACCTCTTCTGATACCTTCTGCCAAACCATCTCCGCCGTTTGTTCTCCCGATCTGACGGCTGATCTTTCTCCTTCATCTAACCTGTCCACTCGCCATACAGTCCACGTCCCTTGACCATTCCGTGCACCTAAAGGACGAAGGTGACCGGCCTGCCAGTACCAGTCGTAGTTTCTCTTCAACAACCACATTTAACAGACAGTATGGCTAAAGAGGAAAAGGACAGAGCATGAGCATGTAACTGCATTTAGCAGTTATGGAGCTTCATGGATACGAACACTCCAGCCGCCTGAGAGGACAACAGAGCATCCGAAAAGATCAGATTCATCCACTAAGACAAGTAAGCGCACTCAGAGACTCCATTAAGCAATTAAATGCAGTTGGTGGTCAATTATGACCTCTCCATACCTGAAATGGCCAAGTGCCTTTGTAATGAAATTCTATATATACCCACAAACAAGATGTAATCAGGGTTGATGGTTGTGTTTTGATGTAAGGTTCAATTTCTAGAGACTATAACTATTTTGACACTTGCAGCGTCTCGTCTTCATTTTCAGCTAATACAAGCTTCTTTTGCTGTTAGTTGCTCACTTTCCATTTATCTTCTCTTCCAAGCTATGCCTGATATGTTGTGTTCCTGAACTCTTGATGTTTAGCATTAGAGTAGCTGTCATCCTATCTCTGTGTTAAAATCCTGTATGTATCATTGAATGAGTTATTCAGGTCTCTCTTCTTCTGGTGCCAGAGAGCTGTCATCCTGTCTGTGCATTAGTAGATTAGATTTGCAGACTTCTTTACTGGTTGCAGCCGGCCATCACATGGTCTTGTGCATCTGCTGGTGTGGTCAGTATTCTCCATGTTCACCCAATCCTAAACTGTGAGTAGTTGGTGGTTTAAAGCCTTGTAGTCTGTGGGTGTTCACGCATGTCTGGAGTTAAGCAAAGTAGAAGTGGTTATCTGGCTTGGACAGGGATCATTCCTTCCATTCATCCATTCGCAACAATAAGTTGAATTTATATGTTACCAGGCATCTCCGAGCTACAACCTAGGAGAGTTTCTTGGCATCCTAACAGCAACTAGGGCCAAATTCCACCTTGGGGCGGCTCATCTGATGGAGATGATGATTGCATTGGATTCCTCTTTTCGAGAGGTCCAAGATTGATATAGAGATCATCTCATTTGGACAAGCAGAAGTGTGATTTTGAATTTATGCCCACATATGTGCAAATTGTTCAAGTCAGCCTCATCATCATGTAGGCTCAAGAAGCCCAATGGATGTGTCTCTTCACCCACAACAAATTGTATAAATACAAGAGACCTCACACCTCATTTTGCACATTCATTACTCACACATTCTTCTCTCTCTTCATCTGATTGGTTCATACAACAATGGGCAACTTGTCTCTCTCACACGTGTGGCAAAGAGGATGAGTTTTCTAGGCAGAATTACAGGCAGAAATTTCAGAGTTCTGGGAAAGGTTTGACTAGCATTGATCGAGGACTTGCTGACCGAGTTTCACTGTGTTTTTTGGGTCAAAAGTTCATTTTTTCTAGGCCGCTTCTCTGGGCACAAAAACCGAGAAATTATGGGTTGTTTGACCTGCATTGACTTCAAGGTTGTGTTGTTTGACCACAGAAAATTACAGCACTTTTCTCTCTCCTTTGACCCAGTTTGACTAAGTTGTTTTCGGCTGAAATTGACCTCCTGATCAGGGCGAGTTTGACCAAGGAAAACTGAGCTGCTTCAAGGAAGAATAGTTGTTGTTTTAACCAACGTTGACTTTCTGGTTAGCGCTGAAGTTTGACTGCAATTCACTGTGAAAATTTACAGGGTTGTTTTGACTTTGTATTGGGCAAGTCAGTTTGAATTTTGCACTCTCTCTCTCTCTCTGCTAAATTTTGATTTAATAATAAGAAGAATTGATCAAATAGTTTTCCCCACATTCGGGTTTTTCCCTAGCATCTGCCAAATCTGGTGTCCTCTCATCTTGGCTTGTCTTCTGCAGTTTGTTTTATATTCTATTTGCTTTTATTGTCAATGTCATTATTGTGATTGCTATTGGAAATTGGAACTTGATTTTGGGCTACTAAGGAACATTGAAGTAAATTTTGCTAAGCATAGAACATACCATTGTTAACTAAAATTAACATGGTATCGAAGCCTAGGTGAAGACAAAGCCCAAATAAGAGTGAGAAAAGAAATCACTAAGGAAAGTTGTTGGACAAGAATATTAGTCTAGCTTCAGTGACGACTACATCATACTTCAAATCTGAAGACAAGCTCAAGGTCAAATCCGACTATCATGCATGGAAGATGTCTTTGGATTTGACTTTGGAAGAGAAAGATACTATGAACTATGTAAAGGGAAGAATGGTGGAGCCTTCTTCAAATGCACCCGCTACGGCAAAAACAAAGTACAAGAAAGGTGATGTCAAAGTTAAGAAAATTATTGTAGATTCCATTCACAAGCCTTTGGTTGTCTATATTTCTGATTTGGAAACATCTAAGGAGATGTATGACAAGGGATGTTCAAAGTAAGCAATGCAAATCAAGTCCTCTTTCTCAAGAACAATTTGAAAGACATCAAGATGGATAGAGGAGAGTCCATTCAATCCCACTTCATGAGGATTATCGAAATCAAGAATGATCTTCTATCTATTGGAGAAGTTGTAGGTGACAGGGAGCTCACTCTTGTTGCACTTGGAGGTCTTACAAGAGCATGGGATGTGTTTAACACCACCATCCTCAACAATGAAAAGATTCTGGGTTTTGATGAATTATTGACTAGATGAACTCAAGAAGAAATAAGGGTGATGGAGAGAGATAAGCCCTCAAATGGAAATGATCCTATTGATTTCTCCGCTCATGCTAAAAGGAAGAACAATGTTGGTCCAAGGAAACAAGGTCAAGGATTTAAGCTGAGATTCAAAGAAGGAAAAAACCCTAATATGAATCATGAAGATGATTGTCTGGGTTGTGCATTTGGGAAACTTACAAGGGGACCAGTCCCCTCAAGCGAAAGTCAAACTTATGATATTCCTCAACTAGTCCATTCTGACCTATCTGGTATGTTGCTCGTAACATCATTAGGAGGATACTTATATTATGTTATCTTTGTGGATGACTTCTCTCGCAAAACATGGATCTATTTCTTGAAGAAGAAGGATAAAGTATTCAAATGGTTTCGTGCTTTCAAAGCCTTGTTGGAGAATCAAACAAGGAAGAAGATCAAAATATTGAGGACCGACAATAGGACCGAATATGAATCAAATGAAGTCAATGACTATTGTAGAGAAGCTGACATTAAGAGGGAGACAACCGTTGCATACACTTCCAAGAAAAATGGAGTTGTTGAAAGGAAGAATCGAACAATCATGGAAGCCACCCATGCCATGCTTCATGATTTAGGTCTAACAAAGTTCTTATGGGGAGAAGCTGCAAATATCGCCATATGTGTTCAAAATTGGTGTCAACATCAAGCATTGAATTTCAAGACACCCGAAGAAGTTTTCACTAGTAAGAAACTTGATGTTTCTCATTTTAGAATATTTGGTTGTCATGTATATTTTCATGTGCCTAAAGAGAAGAGAAACAAGTTGGGAGCATGCAGGAAGAAAGGAATTTTTGTGGGCTATAGTGAAAACTCAAAGGCATATAGAATCTATGTGCCTAGTAAACAAGATGTGGAAGCAAGCCATGATGTTACATTCGATGAAGACACTGCTCTTGGGAAAGCCAGAGATCTCCCCATTCTAGGAAAAGAAAATGATGATGCTACAAGAAAGCAGGAAGAATCCATCCGATGATCCTATGCCCAATGTTGAAGGTCCAATGGATCCCATTGATCCACCTCCCAGTGATCCCTCCACCTCAGGGAAAAGACCGTTGTGGCTCAAAGACACTCTTGAAGATGTTGAAAAGCATATTGCTCCAAGAGGGACATTTCGTGCAATTAAGAAGCCCACCAGATATCACGGATACCTTGCTGCTATGAGTACCATTATTCGAAGAAGCTGTGAAACACCAAGTATGGAAGGATGCGATGAATGAGGAGTGTGAATCAATCATGAAGAATGATGTTTGGGATGTGGTTCCTAGACCCAAGGACAAGTCTGTGGTCACCTTGAAATGGCTTTACAAAATCAAACATGGAGTTGATGGGAGCGCTGAAAAATACAAGGCCAGGTTCATTGCTCGAGGCTTCTCTCAAAAGGAAGGGGTGGACTATGATGAGATATTTGCACCAGTTGCCCGATATACCACTATCCGTTCAATTATTGCTCTTGTTGCCTCTCAAGGATGGAGTCTACACCAAATGGATGTTAAAACTGCTTTCTTTTATGGATTGCTTAAGGAGGAAGTCTACTTGGAACAACCTAAGGGGTTTGAAGTACAGGATCAAAGGACACGCGTATGCAGGTTGAAGAAAGACCTCTATGGGTTGAAGCAAACCCCCAGGGCTTGGTATGAGAGGATTGATAGCTATATTATGAAGTTGGGATTTACAAGGAGCGATGTTGACCATAACCTATATTTCAAGATTGAGAATGACAAACCTCACATTCTGGTCCTTTGTGTGGATGATCTCTTTCTGATAGGTGCAAACCCTCTCATTTATCAATGCAAGATGGAGTTAGCTTCCGAGTTCGAGATGAAGGACCTAGGATTGATGCACTACTTCCTAGGCCTGGAGGTCTGGCAAAATCCAAGTGAGATTTTCCTTTCTCAAGGAAAATACATTGTGAAGCTGCTTTAAAGATGTGGGATGGTGGATTGCAAGTCTGTGTCTATTCCGATGGAACTCAACTTCAAGAAGCTATGTGGAAGTGTTGTTGGGCCCGAATTGGCGAACCCTTCCGAATATAGACAAATCGTGGGGGCACTGATGTTCTTGGTAAACTCTCGTCCTGACATATGCTTTGATGTGAACACGTTGAGTCAATTCATGGTCGAGCCTCATCACATACATTGGATTGTTGCTAAGAATCTCTTGAGATATCTCTGGGGCACAATCTATTATGGACTGAGATACATTGCCAAGAATTTGAGGTTGCATGGATATACAGAGGCTGACAGGGTTGGTAGTGTGGTGGATTGTAAGAGCACGTTTGGATGTTGCTTCTCATTGAGATCTGCTTCAATTTCTTAGATGAGCAGGAAGGAAAAATCGATTGCACTAAGCACCGCCGAGGCCGAATATATTGCAGCTAGTATGGCTTGTTGTAAAGTTGTTTGGTTGAGGAATGTGAAAATTCCTAATCCTTAAGGAACCCCTACTGCAGCGAATTTGAATCTACTTCACCTACTTGATTTTAATATTCATTCATCAAGTTATTCTCTGAATACTGAAGCAAATTACTTATGCAGCCTACACTACTTTAAATTTGATTACATGAAACAGAAAACTAAGCAAAGAACAAAATACATAGGACACAGTTATTTTTGGACAAAATATTCCCCGAAAAATCCCAATGAGGGAAAACCGGTGCAACAACTCTAAGGGTTTTCTATTATTAAGCAGTAATTATGAATACAATGTTGGATTCCCTCCTAGCAATCCAGTGACAGAGAAAATATAATGGCGGAAAACAGAGTGAGTTTACCTCACTTCACCCGACAAATTCTGGCTGATCCGATAGTAGAACTGGCTAACCCCGACTATCTTTGCGTTGGCCCTGCGTAGGCCCTGCATCAGCCTTACAGGCTCCGCGTTAGCCCTGCGCTATCTCTTCTGCCTCCTAAAGCTTCTGCGTCAACCTCTCCCGGTTGTTCTGGCAGCTCCCCGGCAATTTTGGATTTCTGCGTGGAGGGCAACTTCTACTTTGCACTGGCCCTTCTGGCTCTGCGTCAGGCCTGCATGGGCCCAGGCTGGCCCAACGTTAGTCCCTCTAGATTTTGCGTTGCCTCCACTAGTGTCTCTTTGCCTCTTTGCCAAGTATTCTCGAACTATCCCTACCCCTCTGTTGTAGAATGATCACTCAGTTCAAATTCTCAGCTTCCTAGCCCCAAAAATTGAACTCCAGATCAATTCATTCTCTTCATGTGTGTCTCTAAATGAACCCCAAGCCTCCTTCTTATAATTTTCTCGTTGAGGCTTCAACGGTCGAGATTAAGTCTCTAATTAACAACTAAGATTAAAACTTGACTTGATCGACCTTCCAAATCATTCTCACCCATATTTTGATTCATACCCATTAATACTTTAATTTTCCTAAGTTTAGACTTATGAACCCCAATAAAAATATTAATTATTTTAATAAGATACAATCCAGCTGGAATTTCACCAAATGGTTTCTGGGTTCTTTATAACTCGTGTCTTAGCCTCTCCACCAAATTTCATGGCTAGAGCACAATCGATGCTACCAAAAACTAACACTCCCTCTTAACTAAGTTTAGACTAATGAACCCCATTAAAAATATTAATTATTTTAATAAGATATAATCCGGGTGGAATTTCACCAAACAGTTTCTAGGTTCTTTAGAAATCATGTGCCTTAGCCTCTTCACCAATTTTCATGGCTAAAGCACAATTGATGCTACCAAAAACTAACACTCCCTCTTAGCAAGGAAAGTGCTCTAGCAACAATGTCCAATTGCATGTTGCTCTATCTCTGAAACATCTCCTTTCCGCACTATTGTTGCCACCAACATTGTGTTGCTTCTGCTATTGTACAACTGCCCATGACACTGCCATTTCCACTGCTGCATTTGTACTACAGCTCCCTCTCAAATGTTGCATTTGCTATGCTGTTAACACTACATTCATACTGCAACTCAGTTGCCGAGAGAAGCAACTTAAAAACATAAAAAATTACTAAACTTAACTGTGTTTAGCATAATACCATGAATGTTGGAATCTAACTGCTACTAGTCTCTAACCCTCTGAATCTTCTGCGCTGCTGCTGACTTCTGCACTATTGCCAACCTTGCTATGCACTAATTAGTCTCTGGTCTCAGGCTACTGCATTTGTCTATCCAAACAATCCATTACATCATCTGACACTAAGTCCATCTCGCTACTGCTGAATCTCGGGCTTCTATAGCAAGGAATTGATCCAAGAGGTGGACTCCTCAAGAATCCTGCCCACATGTAGTCCTCCCGACTACAACTCAATATCGCCCCATTTCCCTCCTTGAGATGCATGGGCACTCATGGCAAACTCATCTTTGTCAATCTTTGTTGGAGCAGCCTTAGGATTATGTTTCTCATCCTTATCCGTTTGCTTCAAAGGACACTGGGATGCAAAGTGGCCCATCTCACCACATCTAAAACATTTCACCTTCGAAATGTCCTTCTTTCGCTTCGGCTTCTGCTATCCCTTTGATGTTAGAGTTGCGTTCTCCTCCTCCTCCTTAGTCTTCGTGCCACTCCCATTGTTGCCATTGAGGTTGACCTTAACAAGATCCCTCCTTAATTCTTCCTGTTGAAGGGTTGCCCACATATCCTCCCATGAAGGTAGTCTTTCCCTGCCCAATATACTTTGGACGAAAACTTGCCATTCATCCGAGACTCCATTCAGGGTTGTCCTTACCATCGCAGTAGACTGAGGAGTAGACCCCACTGTAGTAAGTTGATCTCTAGTGTCCTGAAGACATTGAAGATAGGAGTTAACCCCTTCTCCCCTCTGCATCAAGGTTCGCTGCAACTTTTGTTCTAGGTACATCTTCCGCTGTTCAGAAGAGCCTTCATACAATGAAGACAAAGCTTCCCACATCTCTCGGGTTGTATCTTTGCCTTGCAAGTGTGAGACCACATGATCTCGAACTCCATCGAGTATGAACCTCTTCGCCTTCCCCTGCTCGGCCTTGTCCTTCTTCTTTTGATCATTGTCAATGGGAACAACCACAATACTCTTGACATAGGCTTCGAGATTGTACTCCTTCAGAACAGCTAAGATTCAAGTCTTCCATTTGACATAGTTGGAAGCTCCTTCCAACCTTTCCTGATCTCTGAGCCCATGCAATGCCATCTCACCCAAATTATCAAACCGACTCCTCTGGTCATTGTTCAACACTGCTCAGCTGCCCAGCAAGTGAGAAATTCGAACTTTTTGGCAAAAAGTTTTATGAGGAGAAAATTCCCCTTATATGTGTCTTCGCTCTTTTTCCAACGAATTTCTTCCCCGCTAGAAACTGTGTTGAGGCTCTGCGTCACTCCCTCTGCCTTTGCAAACTCATGAACTGGAAATCGTACCTCTTTGTTGACTCTCTCAGAGAGAGATTTCCTCGGAATCTCTGCTTCCCGGCAAGGACTGCACAATCCCTTCAAGGGTATTCGAATTGCTGCCAAATGCAGCTATTGGCCTCTCTGCTCAGCGTTGGACCTGCTCTTCCTATTTCAAAATCAATGCTCTGATACCATGTGAAAATTCCTAATCCTCAAGGAACCCCTACTACAACAAATCTGAATCTACTTCACCTACTTGATTTTAACATTCATTCATCAAGTTATTCTTTGAATACTGAAGCAAATTACTTTTGCAGCCTACACTACTTTAAATTTGATTACATAAAATAGAAAACTGAGCAAAGAACAAGATACATAGGACACAGTTATTTTTGGACAAAATAGTCCCCAGAAAAACCCAATGCGGGAAAATCGGTGTAGTAGCTCTGAGGGTTTTCTATTATTAAGCAATAATTCTAAATACAATGTTGGATACCCTCCCGGCAGTCCAGTGACAGAGAAAAGATAATGGCGGAAAACTGAGTGAGTTTACCTCACTTCACCCTGCAGATTCCGACTGATTCGACAGCAAAAATGGCTAACCCTGGCTATCTCTATGCTGGTCGTGCATAGGCCCTACGTCAGCCTTACAAGCTCTGTGTCAGCCCTGCTTTGTCTCTTTTGCCTCTTGAAGCTTCTACGTGAACCTCTCCCGGCTGTTCTGGTAGCTCCCCGGCAATTTCAGATTTCTGCGTGGAGGGCATCTTCTGCTTTGCACTAGCCCTTCTAGCTCTATGTCAGGCCTGCGTGGGCCCAGACTGGCCCAACGCCAGTCCCTCTAGATGTTGCGCTACCGCCATTAGTGTCTCTCTGCCTCTCTGCCCAATATTCCTGAACTATCCCTGCCCCTCTACTTCAGAAAGATCACTTAGTTCGAATTCTCAGCTTCTTAGCACCAGAAATCGAACTCCAGATCAATTTGTTCTCTCCGTGTGTGTTTCTAAATGAACCCAAGCCTCCTTCTTATACTTTTCTCGTTGAGACTTCAACCGCTGAGATTAAGTCTCTAATCAGCCGTTATGATTAAAACTTGACTTGATTTGCCTTCTAGATCATTCTCACCCACATTTTCATTAATACTGTTATCACTCAGGTTGTTCCCTGTTTCCTAAAGGGAATACGGCTGAGGTAACCACTAACCAGTCTTTTAGTTACAGGTCCTAGCCTACCTGCAACCAGAGAGGGCTCTCTCTTTATAATTTAGCTTTGTTGGTGGGTGATTTTAGGCTAGTTATGGTGTACTGATTTTGTTTTAAATTTGGTTGGTTGGTGAATTCAAACAGAGCTTAGATATAAGTTACAGAACAGTTTGGGCCATTGGGCAATGGAGTTCATCACTGTGTACTGCTGAAGTATGTTTTTGAAGAAAGAGTATTGCTGCAAAGCCAGATAAGCATCTGTGGAACAATTTTTAAGATTAGATAATGAAGTTATGGAATTAGTGAGTGAAAAGCAATTAAGAATCTTCCACTATGCTAACAGGGGAAAAATGAAAGTATTGTTCAAAAGCAGTTAAGAATTCCTAAACAATATTCACAGTGAGAGAATTAGTTTAAACATGAGCAATTAAGAATTCATATCCATGGCTAATTCAGAAGAAAACATATTTAAAAACAGGGATTGAGCATAGGGTGTATTCAAACAAATCCTAAGCTATTCTTTTTCCCTATTTACTATGATCATGAAACATATGTGAATTTTTGCATACACAGAAAGACAAGAACATGGTTCAGAATAACTTATTGTTCCATTAAATGACACAGGAATTCTGCAACATAACACAGTCCTTCATATCCACCTTCAGACAGTATAGGAACCAGGAACTCCACCAGCAATTTGTATTAGCAAAAAGTCTGAGATATACAATGCAGCTCTTCTGAGAGAGTTTCACTACAACCGACCCTCAATACGTTCTGTGAGGGGATATATATACAAAAATAGGATACAAAATATCTAGGCAGTGAGTTATTGTGTAATAAATTACACCACCAACTCTCTTACAAAAGTAAATGAAAGAAATAACTATAGCAATTAATATTGATATGACAGCTGTCTTTCTGTCAGACAAATTTTGACTTTTTGGATCAACAAAGTTGGCGGTAGCTGTGTCTTTAAATCTGCGTTTGTTGAGCCTGTTGTCTGAGTGCTTTGATGAGTCACTGTACTGATGCTTCCTGTGATACCTGCGTGCTTGATTTTTTGCTGACCTGTACTGTGACTGAGATCTGAATTTTGACAAAAAGGAATAATATACTTGGATCACCTGGGCAGTACTTCCAGCATTGCCTGCCACCAATCAGCTGGAGGTAGCTGATGTCTCCTTATTTTTATGAGCGTTTCATCTGCTTCAGTATATCTGTAGAAACTTGGAGGCACTTCAAATAGATGATTAATCTCATGCTCAATAAAAAATAAATTCTCTAATTTGTCATGCAGAGACTGCCCAGAGGGAGGCCCTGCTTCTTCTGTGGAGCTGGTGGATGTTGTAATCTGATTTTCAACATAATTGTTGATCCTTGTGATGTATTGATCATATGACAGCAGTTGTCCAGTACCAGTCACTAGGTTAGGCAATCCTCTATCTTGCAATGTTGTTATCTTTGCCCTGAAATCATCTATTTCTGCCTTCATATCCTGACATTTCCTTTCTAGAGTTTGTGTGAAATTTCTTAAGGTCAGCACTTTTTTGGCTGTCAGGATAGTGTCTGTTCTGCTATTTATATCCAGTGCTGCCAATTTCTCCTTAGTGTGAGTATTGAGGAAATGTATCATTTTATTAGCCTGCTCAGGCATGATTCCCAGTGCTGTTCTGGCTTTTTGTATTTCAACATGAGCTATGCCTATTAGTTCATTTTGCTCATGTATTGCCTGTATTGACCTCCATTGGTCATGGATTGATTGGCCAATTTTGACCCATATGATCTTCTTGATTTCAGCCAGAGTTTTGCCCAGAAGCAATTCTTTTTCCAAGGCTTTCACTTTGGTTTCTAAGGCCTTTATCTCTCTTTGCTTCTCTTCCACTGTCATTTTGGACTTATCATCGCTGGCCTCTAGCTTGGCCAGTCTTTCTTTGGCTTCATTAATTTCTGTCACCTGAACTTCAAGTTCCTTGACAGCTTTCATTAAGTCCTCCATGCTCATACTTGATTCTGCTGCTGCTGTTGTTGCTGTTGTTGCTTCTGTTGCTGATGTGGCTGTGGTAGGTGCTGGAATGGCAGGAGGGGCTGCCGCTGCTTGTGTAGGAGGAGCAGGGTCAAGAGTTGTAGAAGTTTGAGGAGGTTGGGAGGTTGACTCCCCTTGCTTGTCCTGCAATGCCTTTTCCAATTCTGCTTCCATCTATAGTATTCTCTGATTCATCTTCAGAAGCAGATCCATGGTCTCATCAACTTGCTTTTCCTGTGCAAGTTCTGCTGTTTGAGGGTGAATGGTTGGAGGCAGCTTTGCCTGCTTTCTCAAGTGCAGCAATGTCATCCTCCTTTTTCTTCATAAGGGCCTTAATACCCTTTGGATCTTTAGGATCATGTCCTAGATCAATGATTATGTCTTCCAAAGTTTTTATTCTGTTGTCCTTAGCAGTGGAAGACATCCTTTCCAAATCTAGCTGTGTATTTGTATTTTTTAGTGACTCTTTTAACTGATGGGCCAGCATAGCCCTGTCTGCAAGTGTTCCATACACCATTTCCCCTGTTTGCTTGTGCAGTTCAATTTGATCCATGGGATGTATGTCCTTGGAGAGGACCTCTAGACTTGTTTTTGTGTAGTCTGCAGATGATCTGGGCTTTGGAACCTTAGGCTTAAGATGAGTAAAAATCATCTTGTCCTCCTTTATATCATATGCTGCCATTAATCTTTGTTGCTTGGAGGGTGTTGCCTTTAGGAATTGATCATAAAGTTGAACTCTCAAGAGTTCATTTTGGGCCTTGATTTCCATAAAGGTTCCTTTGATTCCAGCTGGTTGCTTGCCCTGCTGCCTGGAAGAGGACACTTCTGTACTTTACTGCATACCCATTTCCTGCTGAAATGAGCTGGTAGCAGTCTGCTAGCTGGATTCTCCTTCTTTGCTCTGGCTCTGCCTCCTTTCTTCACTGATTTCTTCTTCAGCCTGAGGGTCAATTCTTGGCCTCTTGGCTTCTGCTTGCTGTGTTGATCCACTTGGAGGTGTGGGCTCTTCCCTATCTCGTTTTCTACCTCTCTCCTCATTGAGAGGAGTTTGCAAAACTGGAATTTGCAATGTTTCAGTTTGCTGTGGAGGGGCTTGCCCTTGACTTTGATCTTTTGAAGTGCTGGGTTGCCCTGCCTCTGTCTCCTGTTGTGCATCCATCACTTCTTTCCCTTTTGCTGTGGCTGTTGTTGTAGTAGATGCCTGCTGGTCGGTCTGTGTGGCTGCAGCAATGGATGTGCCTTCTCCGACTTGGATTGGTAGCTTGAATGTGACCTGCTGAACAGAATCCAAGTCAAGAGTTTTCTCTAAATCTTTTACATTTTGTTCCATTATCTCTTCTTGAGTGAATTCCTCAACTAATGTGCCTGGCAACCATTCATCTTGGTTGGCAAAATGTTCAATTTGTGGATATGGACAATGTTTATAAGCTAATAGCCTATATTTGACTCTTCTAGCACTGATAAAGCCTTCAGGGTCATAAGGGACCCACCAAAAACTCCTTTTTAGTTTAAGCTCTTGCCCCAGTATTTGATCAGCTTCTTGCCAACCATCTTTCTTGTTCATGATGAAGGGGCCTAGGTGGTCTCTGAATTTGAGATTAGCCTTCTTCTTGGCACTATGAAAGTGTGTAAGATCGGAATTGATGAGTTGCCTATAATATTCCAAGGCAAACAATCTCATAGGCACATATCTTGGGAGCCTGTAAGGACAGAGCTCACAACCATAGATCCTGATGACAGTGTGATTTTGGTATAAATACCAATCACCTATTTTGTAATTCCTGGACAGTTGTAAGATTTTCTGCATATCATTTGACAATCTGGCAGGAGGAGTTCTTTTCAAGAGGCATGTGACTGGATAGACAAATTGGTCAATGAATTCACAATAGGAATAGGGAGAGTTCTGGACTTGATGGAAAACTGAAGACCAGAAGATGACAGACCTCCTCTCACCCTGTGAATCCAGCTTCTTGATAGGGCACTGGAAGCAGTCTGTCTGATAGTACATGAACAGGTGATAGATGTATGACGAATATTTAAATATTGCTTCCTTGTTCAGCCTTAGCAGTTAGTCATGTATTTTGTTGGTAATAAACTTGGCAAAGTTGTATTTTATAGCAGGGGGCTTCCCAAGGCTATATGCAGATAACAAGACCAACACAGTTTCATCAATATGTTCATTTGTGGAGAAACCCAGCACAGAGGATATCATGTCCACCAGCAGCTTGCCTACCTCATTGAAATTTGCATATGGGAAAGGAGGTGGCCCAGTAGGTTGGCGGTCTGCTCTCATGAAAGTTTTGGCAACTGCAGCAATCTCAGTGCTGGAGAGCTTGGCGCCTTCATCCAACAAGTATTTTATGGAAAAAGGGTAGAGCAGCTGGGTTTGCTTGAAATTGAGCGTCTGATTGATGGAATCAGGGGTGATGTAAAAGAGTATGCTCCCAGATGGAGACTTAACAGCTCTGAGTTTTTGGTCATAATTCTCAGCACAGAGGTGAATGATTTCAGGAAAGATATTCACAGAAGGCAAGAAATAGATAGGTAGATTTGACTCCCAAATGCCATACATGTCACTGTTGTAAGTGACTATTTCTCAACTGGCAGAAGGTCTACAAGTGGTTCCTCTCTGCCACAAAATCTGAAATGAGGAAATCACTGTCCACTAGAGGCATTGCTTCAAGCTCCTTGCTGGGTGTATTAATAGGAGCAACATCTAGAGCTGATGGAGTAGCCATGTTTGAACCTTCTTGAATTAATACTTGAGCTTAGGATTAGTGAAAAGGCTGAAGACTGTCCACTGAATTTGTGTTTGGGAGTGAGTAGTTTTGAGAGTTTAAAGAGACTTTTCACAGGGTTGATGAACTGTGGGGCACTCTGTGGAAAAACCAGAGTGTTTTGAGCTAAGTAGCTGGGGTTTTGCAGAGGGATTTCTGGTAAAAGGGATCAATGTGCAGCTATATGAACTTTAGCCGGCAGCTCGGATTTTAAAATCACTTCTTAACGGTGAATTTCGCAGAAGGGCACGGGTTTGCAAAGCTTTGTGGGCAGAGGATGTTAACCAGAAAGTTTAAACAACAATTAGATGCATAATTGGCTCAGTGTGGGTGCCAACAGAATTTTATGCAGGAAAAATGGACCAAATGGTGAAAACAAGGGTGAAAAAAGATTGACTGGGGCAAATACCTGGTTTTTACAGTGCCGAGGGTGTAAAGCTGGAACAATGGTGAGCAATTGAGTCGAATTTGAGGGCGGCAGCAGCTTGGGTGAGTAAATTCTCGATTTAGGCAGCAAAACGACGTATTCCACATGCACAGCGCTCCCAAAACGACCAATGAAAATGACACAAAACGGTCTTTTCGCGACATTTTATGCAAAAATTAGGCCTTTTGGCGCTTTTCGGCGATGACGTCAACATGGTGTCATCGGTGGGCCCGGGTACGGCAGGGTGACGTGGCGGCTGACGTGGGTGACCACGTGGCGGTGACATGGTGGCGGGGCATGTGGGTGCTGACGTCATGGTGACGTGGGTATGACGTCACCGGGGGGGGGAGGCGGTTTGTGGTTTCCCCGGAGCACCCTTGAGTGGTAAGTGGTAAGGGGGGAGGGGGGGGCTCCAAAACAACCCGGACGATATGACGCGTGGCGGGTTGTACGGCGGTGAAACCGCCAATCCCCCGGACGCTAAACCTCCGCCTACTCTCATGCGATATTGACCGCCCACCCTTGGATCGCATTGCCCACGATCGGACGGCTGGCGGTGGATACGATGCGATGGCGGTTTAAGGCTACGGGGTCCCGCCCGATTAAAATAATAAGTTAAATAAATCGCGAGTGGGGTGGGTTTTGACTTAGGGTTAGCGGGTATAATGTATGCGCCGGTTTATAAATGTTTTAATTAAACAACATTATAAACCAAAACTTTAACGTGGAAGGGGTAAGAGGGGTTTATGAGGGCGGCGACTATAGATTTTTTATTTTTAACCAAAGTTTTTGATTAAAACCCATAGTCTAGGGTGGTGGAGGGTTAATATTAGTCCCTGATGGATTAATATTCCCCAAGAGATGACTATATAGCTATATTGCTAGGGGGAGGGTATTTACATAGACTTTTTGGGATTTTTATATAGTTTTTTGTACAATTAGGGAAGGGGAATGCTTAGGGAGCTAAATAATACATTAGTTGTTAATATGACATTGTGAGGTGAATATGTAGGGGCAGATGCTAAGCTTTTAAGAAGTAAAACTTAGGGATAGAAGATGAGTGGATTTGAGAGTAAAGATTTTTACACAAGAAATGTGGCTTCTTTTCCTTGAATGAACTTCATAGTTTGACCTGGTACTTTGTCATGGAATGAAGTGAAACAGGACTCTTGGGCAGATCCCAAGGTCCTTGGGGAATGTTAATAAATGATGTTTGGGGAAAAAAAGGGGGAAATTAGACATGCTTCCATTGTTATGTCATCAAACCTCTACCATGGTGCCAATACCCTGAATGGGATGAGTCCTTCTCTTGATAAGCCAAATAGTAATGGCCCCCTCACTTCTGCAACCTTACACTACTTACCCAACCTAACAATCCTAACATTTTTTCTTCACTTGAATTTGGTGCACTTGAATTAGCAGACCCTGATTGTCCTCTTTTTCTTTTGACTGTCCTCCTATCTAAATCTACCCTTATTTCTTCCAAGGACCCAGATTAAGCAGTTGGGCTCCTTCATTTCTCCACCTAGCTAGTCATCTGCCAAGCTTGAGCTGTTTGGGCAGGAATCATTCTCTATTCTGCAACAAGCAATTTAAACATGGCATGGTCCAGCTTAGACTGTTGGGCCATCCATCAAGTATGATTAGCAGCAGTATTTGCAGACTGTGAAACTGCCAAAGGATAGTAGTGGCATTTTGACTGGCCACTTTCCTGGTCTTTAGTTTGGGGTTCATTTTCACTATTCTTTTGACCAATTGTTTTTCTTGCCTTTTGATTATTCTTTTAAGGCATACCCTCTTTTCATTTTTTAATTTTCCTAGCATGTATACAAAATATGGAACCTTTGCATCCTGCAATGATGAACATATTTAGCCCTTTCACTGTCAATCATGAAAGATGAAACCTATTGGTATAGGAACCTAACAAATACCCATTAATATTTTAATTTTCCTAAGTTTCAACTAGGAACCCCATTAAAAATATTAATTGTTTTAATAAAATACAATCCGGGTGGAATTTCACCAAACGATTTTTGGGTTCTTTAGAAGTCATGTTCCTTAGCCTCTCCACCAATTTTCATGGCTAGAACACAACCACTGGTACCAAAAACTAACAAGGAATCTCTTCAGTGAGTTATTTGAGCACGTGGTGGATACCACCATGATCTTCTACGACAACCAGAGTGGGATTCACCTTTTAGAGAATCCCGTGTTCCATGACCGCTCCAAGCACATTGATATCAAGTACCAATTTATCCTGGATATGGTACAACGGGGAGCAATAAGGCTCCAACACATCAAGACTGATGAGCAGGTCACAGATATTCTCACGAAGCCTTTGGGGAAGGTCAAATTCTTAACCTTCCGAGAGAGACTTAGAGTCGTGGAAAGACCCTCCCATGAGGGTCTCGCTTGAGTTGGACACTGAGCTATGGGAGCTCCTGGGGGCTTGGGGTACTTCTTGGAGCTATGAGCAATCATAGGATGAGTGGTTCAAGTTCCCTTGTGATACCCCATTGTGACATGTGTGTAGGGTGAGGGGTTCACCTTCCCCTACTAGACACGTGTGTAGGATGAGTGGTTCACCTTCCCCTGTGATACCCCATGGTGACGTGTGTAGGGTGAGTGGTTCACCTTCCCCTACAATTGATATATGCATAGAATGAGTGGTTCACCTTCTCCTATGGCATATGAGCAGGATGAGTGGTTCACTTGCTCCTGTTGATGCCCCAACATACATCCTACCCATGTAGTCCGGGGCTCATGGGAAGTACCTCTCTTCTGGCCAATGAGTTGGGAAACATGGATAGGGAACATAGCACTACCGATGGACGCATCGTGTACTGTCGTACTCCCTATGTCTAGGATGCATGGTGTTCAGCAACTTGATCTGGGATCATTTGAGGTTCTACCTTTGGACTAACTGTTGTTAGTGGAGAGTGGCAAGATCTTGTGACTCACTCGATTCTTCTTTATTATTACTTCATAGTTCAGCAAAGCAGAGATGAGATGACAAAGATAGTACATGATGACAGGATGGCATGAGGCATGATGACGACAGATGGATTGGCAGGTGGAATTCTCCCTAGTCGAGAGGGAGTGTTAAAATTGGAAACTAGGGCCAAATTCCACCTTGGGATAGCTCATTTGATGGAGATGATGATTGCATTGGATTCCTCTTTTCGAGAGGTCCAAGATTGGTATAAAGATCATCTCATTCGGACAAGAAGAAGAGTGATTTTGAATTTATGCCCACACATGTGCAAATTGTTCAAGTCGACCTCATCATCATGTAGGCTCAAAAAGCCCAATGGATGTGTCTCTTCACCCACAACGAATTGTATAAATACAAGAGACCTCACACCTCATTTGGCACATTCTTCTCTGTCTTCATCTTATTGGTTCATACAACATTGGGCGACTTCTCTCTCTCACACGTGTGGCAAGGAGGATGAGTTTTATGGGCAGAATTACAGGCCAAAATTTCAGAGTTCTGGGACAGGTTTGACCAACGTAGACCAAGGACTTGCTAACCAAGTTTGACAGCGTTTTTAAGGTCAAAGGTTCAATTTTTCTAGACCACATCTCTAGGAACAAAAAATGAGAAATTCTGGGTTGTTTGACCTGCGTTGACTTCAGGGTTGACTGTTGTTTGATTGCAGAAAATTACATCAGTTTTCTATCTCCTTTGACCGAGTTTGACTGAGTTGTTTTGGGTTGAAATTGACCTCCTAATCAGGCTGAGTTTGACCAAGGAAGACTGCACTGCTTCAAGGAAGAATTGTTGTTGTTTTGACCAGCGTTGACTTTCTAGATAGGGTAGAAGTTTGACTGCAGTTGATTGCAGAAATTTACAGGGTTGTTTTGACTTTGTATTGGGCAAGTCAATTTGACTTTTGTACTCTCTCTCTGTTGAACTTTTGATTTAATAATAAGAAGAATTGATCAAAGGGTTTTCCCCACATTGGGGTTTTTCCCTGGCATCCGCCAAATCTGGTGTCCTCTCGTCTTGGCTTGTCTTCTGCAGTTTGTTTTATGTTCTGTCTGCTTTTACTGTCAATGTGATTATTGTGATTGTTATTGGAAATTGGAAATTGATTTTGGGCTACTAAGGAACATTTAAGTAAATTGTGCCAAGCATAGAACATATCATTGTTAACTAAAATTGACATTGGTTTATGGTCAAACCGGTCGATTTCGTCATAAACAGGCCGATTCATTGCCAAGACCACGGCGGACCCACACAAAGTCTTTTTGCAAACTTCCTATGTGTTTTGGAGCGAAAGTAAGGGTTCTTTCCCTCCAAAAACACCCTCTCCAAGCTTTTAAAAGGAGATTACCCCCCTCACTTGCCTCACACATCTCATTGGAGTTTTTGTGAGTTTGATTGGGAGCTTGGAGAGTGTTGAATTTTTGCTTGAGTAGTGGAACAACATGTTGATTTGGGGTTGCATCGGATGTGCTCTAGCCATGAAAATTTGTGGAGAGGTTAAAACACATGCGATCTCCAATACCCAGAAAGGGTTTGGGCAGATTCTAAACAGTTTGGGAGATATTAAAATAATTAATATTTTTAATGGAGTCCTAAGTCTAAACTTAGGGAAATTAAAATATTAATGTGAATTAATATAAAACTGTTAGAATGGTCCAAAAGTCATGGATCAAGATCTAATCTTAGCCGTTGATTAGGGACTTAATCTCGGTTGTTGATCTATCAACGAGAAAAGTATAAGAGGAGGCTTGAGGGTCACTTGGAGAACACACTGAGGGAGACCAGTCAGTTCAATTTCTGGAGCGGGGTTAGCTGAGAAATTGAACCAGTGGTCTAGTGAGTAGCCAGGAGACAGCAAGTACGGAACAGAGAGACAGAATCAGCCACTAGAGATCAGCGCAGAGGCAGGAGAGGCAGACGCGGGGCATTTCAGGAAGACACAGAGGCAGCAGGAGACTGCGCAGTCATTAACTCGGCCTGCGTGGGTGACACAGAGAGGTCCAAGGCTGATGCAGTCAAGCAGGGGCTAACGCAGAGGGTCTAAGAGCCACGCAGAGGTCAGTCGGGCTGGTGCTGGGACTGAGAGTGGGTAAACCAGTTTGGCACCCTGTTGTACTGAATAATTGCTGAATAATAAAAACCTCCCTTACTACACCGATTTTACCACATTAGGTTTTTCTGGGGACTATTGTCCAAAATAACTGTGTCAATGTGTTGATTCTTGTGCATATGTTTGTTTCTGTATTATGGTGTGATATCTGCAGTAATATTTATTTTAATGTTTATTGAAGTAATTTCATAAATAACTTATTGTGGAATAAGTAGGGAAAGTAAATCAGTTGCTGCAGTGATAGAATCTTCACATGGTATTAGAGAAAGTAATCAGAGAAAAAAAGGGAAAATCAATTATGGATCGAGACCATGATGCAAAGGCATCAACGTCAGGGGACTCACACAGATTTTCAGAAGATTGCACAAGAGAGAGATTTCAATTTCTCTATGTTGGCTTCAAGGCTGAAAGAAGAAGTGGCATGTATGACTAGTGTTGCATCATCAAAAGTATGGTATATAGACAGTGGAGCCTCGTGGCATATGACGGGAATCAGGGAGTGTTTCTCAGAATATCGAGAAGAGAAGATGAACTTTCAGATCACCATGGGGAACAAGGCAAAGTGTACTCCAATAGGGAAGGGTACCATAGTTTTTCAAACAGAATCGGGAAAACGGTTTCGTGCTACAAATGTGTTGCATGTACCAGGATTGGGGATGAACTTACTTTCCATGTCGCAACTACAAGGCAAAGGCTATGACGTCTACTTCATCAAGGAGAAGGTATAAGTCAAACACCCAAGCTGGAAAAAGAGAGTGCAGATCGGGATCAAAATTAATAGGTTGTATAGATTACAACTAGAATCACCAATGGCACTAATAAGCAGTCATGGAGACAAGGACTTGAACAAACTATGGCACCAAAGAATGGGTCACTTGCACCATGGAGCTCTGAGAATTCTCAGGAGCACTGTAACAGGAGTTCCGGATCTGAGTACGGAATGAGATGATGTATGTAGGGGATGTGCTCTAGGAAAGTATGCCAAGGCAGCATTTCCTAGGAGCAAACACAGAGCCAAGAGTGTCCTAGGATTGATGCACTCAAATATCTACGGACCTATGTCCGTCAAAGCTCTCAGTCGTGCCGAGTATTTCCTTACCTTCATTGATGACCACTCAAGGAAACTTGGATTTATTTTCTAAAAACCAAAGATGAGGTTTTTTGTCGATTCAAGGAGTTCAAGGCTCTAGTGGAGAATCTGACTGGGAAGAAAATAAAAGTTTTGCGCTCGGATAATGGTGGAGAATATGTCAATAAAGACTTCACTGATTTTTGCACTAAGGAGGGCATCAGAAGAGAGTGGACCGCTCCCTACAATCCGGAGCAGAATGGGGTAGCAGAAAGAAAGAACAAGACTATTGTAGAAGCAACTAGGGCCATGATGTATGATCAGGATATGCCAAAATTCTTGTGGGCAGAAGCATGCAACACAATTGTCTATGTTCAGAAAATGACTCCTCATTGGGCTTTGGGCAAGATTACTCCAGAGAAAGTCTTCACAAGGAAGACACCTGAAGTCAGTCATTTCAGGATATTTGGGAGTTTAGCATATCGCTACATACCCGAAGAAAAGAGGAAGAAGCTGGATCAGACTGCGGAAAAGGGATATCTGGTGGGATATAGTGAACACGCTAAGGCATATAGAATCTATCTTCCAGGGAGCAAGAAGGTAGTAGTACAACGAGATGTAAAGTTCATGGAGGACAAGGCTTTCAGAAGATCTCGCGAGATGCCTTCCGAGGAGCAGTCGAAAGAGGAACTGTTGGTTAAGCCTCTTCAACCAACAGAAATAAAGAATTCTTCCTCAGATCAGGAAGACTCTCACGATGAGGAGGAGGAGAGAACAGAAGCACATGCTGGCAGAGGAAGAACTAGAAGGGAATTTCGTCAGATTCTGCAAGATGCAGAGGAATTCATCGGTGAGCTAAGAAACAATAAGAGGGAGCGAAAACAGCCACATAGATATCAAGCATTAGTAGCTCAGGATGGAGAGCTTGCCAGTTTCAAGAAGGCTATTCAACATTGGGTTTGGCTATATGCGATTATGGAGGAGTACAACTCCATAATGGTGAACGATGTCTAGGAGGTGGTGCTAAGACCTCAAGACAGATCAATGGTAGGTTCAAGATGGATCTACAAGATCAAATATGCTGCAGACAACGGTGTTGAGAAATACAAGGCCAGGTTTGTGGCTAAGGGGTATGCTCAAAAGGAAGGGATTGATTATGAGGAGACCTTCACCCCGGTAGCCAAGTATACATCTATTAGGACTGTGATATCTCTTGCAACCCAGATGGGATGGGAGATCCATCAGATGGATGTCAAAACGACATTTCTAAACGGGGTAATAGAAGAAGAGGTATACATTGAACAACCAGAGGGCTTTGAGACTCATGAGAAGATGTCTCATGTATGCAGATTGAAGAAAGCCTTGTATGGACTGAAATAGGTACCGAGAGCATGTTATGGTCAAATAGATGGCTACTTGTAGAAGATGGGATTTGTCAAGAGTGACGCGGATCCGAATCTCTACTATTTGGTTGTAGAGAACGAGCCGCTAATCATAGTATGTGGATGATCTCTTTCTGTTAGGATCATCCAGACTCATTGGGGACTGCAAGAAGAACCTAGCCACAAAATTCGATATGAAGGATTTGGGACAAATGGACTACTTCCTAGCGTTGGAAGTTTGGCAGCAGAAGGGAGAGATCTTCCTTGGGCAAGGGAGGTATGCTACTGAGATCCTGAAAAGATTCGGGATGGAGGACTGTAGACCCATGGCTACGCCAATGATCACCAACTGGAAGAAGATTGATGCATTAGAAGACAAGGATGTCGATCCCACCCCATACAGACAGCTCATAGGGTCCCTGATGTATCTGGTCAATATCAGGCCAGACATTTGCTACGCTGTCAACACCCTCAGTCAGTTCATGGTGGAACCGAAGAGGGCACACTGGGCAACAGCCAAACACGTTCTCAGGTATTTACAAGGAACAATCGACTATGGATTCTTGTTCACCAAAGGTAAGGATATCAGGTTGAGTGGATTTACTGATGCAGATTGTGCAGGAAGTTCAGTGGATCGGAAAAGTAACTTTGGGTACTGTTTCAACATTGGATCAAGAATGACCTCCTGGTGCAGTAGGAAACAGAAGTTTGTGGCTCTGAGCTCATCAGAGGCAGAATATATGGCTGCGAGCACAGCTTCGTGTGAGGCCATATGGCTTATAAAACTGCTTGTGAACCTATTCAGAAGGAATATGGAGGCGACCAGGATCATCTGTGATAATCAGAGTTGCATCAAGCTCTCTGAGAATCCAGTGTTTCATGATAGGTCAAAGCATATTGATATCCGGTGTCACTTTGTCAGGGACTGTGTCCAACGAGGAGCTGTACAGTTGAGCTACACTCCCACAGGAGAACAGGTGGCAGACATCCTCACCAAGGCCCTTGGGAATACAAAGTTTGACTACTTCAGAAAAAACATGGGGATGGTCAATAACCCGTTTCAGTAGCAGAAACGGGAGTGATAACAGCACAGATGCAGAGGGACTTATTGTACAGATGCAGCAGTGATAATGGCAGAGCCATGGGCAACAGTACAAGACATAGCAGTGCAGAGGATGTTGGGCAAGGAGGCTTAGGATCAGCACAGGGACCGGTACCGGATGATCAGGGTGATACTCAGTGAGGAGTATTACTAGAGCACAGTCCTCCCTAAGAGGGAGTGTTGATTTGGGGTAGCATCAGATGTGCTCTAGCCACGAAAATTTGTGGAGAGGCTAAAGCACATGAGATATCCAATACTCATAAAGGGTTTGGGCAGATTCTAAATAGTTTGGGAGATATTAAAATAATTAATATTTTTAATGGAGTCCCTAAGTCTAAACTTAGGGAAATTAAAATATTAATGTGAATTAATATAAAACTGTGTTAGAATGGTCCAAAAGTCATGGATCAAGCCAGATCTAATCTTAGTTGTTGATTAGGGACTTAATCTCAGTCATTGATCTGTCAACCAGAAAAGTATAAGAGGAGGCTTGAGGCTCACTTGGAGAACACACTGAGGGAGACCAGTCAGTTCAATTTCTGGAGCGGGGTTAGCTGAGAAATTGAACCAATGGTCTGGTGAGAAGTTAGGAGATAGCAAGTACAAAACAAAGAGATGGGATCAATCACTAGAGATCAATGTAGAGGCAAGAGAGGCAGACGCAGGGCATTTCAGGCAGACGTAGAGGTAGCAGGAGACTGCGCAGTCATTAACTGGGCCTACATGGGTGACGTAGAGAGGTCCAGGGCTGATGCAGAGGGTCTGAGAGCCACCCAGAGGTCAGTCGGGCTAACGCTGGGATTGGGAGAAGTGCTGGAGAATTTTTCTCTCTGTGGGTAAGCCAGTTTGGCACCCTGTTGTACTGAAGAATTGTTGAATAACAAAAACCTCCCTTGCTACACCGATTTTGCCACATTGGGTTTTTCCAGGGACTGTTGTCCAAAATAACTGTGTCAATGTGTTGATCCTTGTCCATATGTTTGTTTCTGTATTACGGTGTGATATCTGCAGCAGTATTTATTTTAATGTTTATTGAAGTAATTTCATAAATAACTTATTGTGGAATAATTAGGAAAAGTAAATCAATTGCTGCAGTGATAGAATTTTCACATAGCAGAGAGTTTGAGCTAAGTAGTAGCCATCATGCCTCCAAAAGCCAAGGATACTGCATGGACTCATTGTGATATGATTGATGGCAAAATGATTTGCAAATATTGCCAAAAATCTATTGAAAGAGGGGATATTAACAGGATCAAGCAACACTTCGCTGGGATAGGAGGCCAAGTAAAGCTATGTGGAGCACCAAATAAAGTGATAGGGCATATTAAGGCAGAATACCTTTAGAAGTTTGAGACTCAAGTCACTGAACCAGTAGATAAGTTTGTGACTCAAGCAGTTGCAAAGTTTGGGAGTCGAAACTCAACAACTGAGTTTGATCATGATAAGAAGTTTCAAGTGATAATGCTGATCACTAGTTCATATATGTAGACTTGTAGTAGGTCAGTGGCCCCATAGTTTGTAGGCTTTGTTTTTGAACTCTAGAGGTAATTTAGAGCCTCGTTGATTATATATTTTGTTGCTGATATGTATTGCACTTGGTGCCATGTTGATATATTCACCTTTACATGGGTATATATATTAGCAAACTTTGCATATTTTGTGTATATTGGTTTGGAATAATGATTTTAAATCTTAAAACTAGTTTTTCATTAAAAATTAATTATTTCGTGTTTGTTGATATATATTTTGTTGCTGATATGTATTGCACTTGGTACCATGTTGATATATTCACCTTTACATGGGTATATATATTAGCAAACTTTGCATATTTTGTGTATATTTGTTTGGAATAATGGTTTTAAATCTTAAAAATAGTTTTTCATTAAAAATTAATTATTTCATGTGTTTTTTTAAAACCGGTTCATTAATATCTAACCAGTCCCGGTTTGACTAGTTCCAGTTTGAAACCCAATTTATTAAGTGGACCGGTCCAGTCACCAATTCTGATTTTAAAAACTAAGCTATTAATTTGACAACTGAATTATGATAGATTTTCCCACTTAAATAAAAATAAATACAACATCATTCCATATTAAAATCTTATTATATTTTTTAAATTTTACCTACTAAATTAAATTCATATTCAAATTCAAATTCAAATTCATATTCATATGGGAACACAAACTCATATCTGATATTGCTAATATCCAAAAACCGTTACCAACCCAATTCAAACCCTGTATAATAAGCTGAGAGAAAGGTACAATAGTTCACAAAAACGGCAGAAGGTAGAACTATTGTTTATGTTTCAAAGTCGAGATGGTTCTACGCTGTTGCATGTATCATCATTAATTAACTCGAGATGGACAGATATATATATATCACCACCATAATTAATTAGTCATATACAGAATTTTAGAATATAATGTGAACGTATACCGACCTTGAATGGCTTGTATCCTATTAGTTTGTGCGAGAAGTAAATTGAGGATTTATGAACGAAGCTGGCAAGAATTCGCTGAACGGACTCCCATCGCACAGTGACCCAATCACCAGAGGACCTTCTTGTGGTTCTGGATATCTCTTCCTGTCCATTAATGTAGGACTTATAGCTGAATTTTATGGTGTAAGCGCCTGCTTCGGCTATTGCGGTGGTGAGTCCGGGCTTAATGCCTTCCAGGGCAGTGATACCGTTGCTGCCAATACCGATTACAGTAGCTGTGGCTGCGCTGAGAACAGGATGGGATTCGAACACGTGAGCTTGGATGTGTCGTTCTTGAAGGCCCAGCGCCAGAGCAAGGCCCGCCAGTCCACCACCCGCAATAACGATGTCCATTTGTGGTGCTACCTCCAGTTCGGCATTGCTGACAGACCCTTCCAGACCATCCATTTTGATGTTCAGGTCGGACAATGCTGTTGAATTTGACAAATATTTTTTGTGAGAGAATGGTCAGTGAGCGTAACTACAGCGGGAGGCCCTTAGGAACAGAAGGGTCCTATCCGGTTTTCTTAATTCTATGGCAGAAAATCACGTGTGCGAGAGCCTGGTGTTAATTGGTTGTTGTACTTGATTCAATTCCGATCACTCGTTGGGAGCGAAGATAAATATCGTTTATGTATAACTTGGAGGTAATGTGTGTAAATGTTTACCGTACGTTGGTTGTATTATGCGGCATTTATCGCATTGCATTATATATTTTACATGGCACTGGTCTAGACATGCGCCTCGACAATGATTTTCTCGTTCAAATCTAGTTTTTTTTGGTTTTTTGTTTTAATGGGAAAGTGGGGTGTTTGAATAGTTTTTTTAATTGTGAAAGTAGATTGAGCGTTTTTATTCTTATTCTTATGCACTTTGATAATGATTTCTCCTCATTCAATTTTTTTTTTTTAAATTTGAAAATAGGGTGTTTGAATAGTTTTTTTAATTGTGAAAATAGATTCACCATTTTTAAATCACTGTCTCACAAATAACAAGGAGCTAAAGGATTTTGTTATAGAGAAGTTTTGTAAAATTGTATAGGGAAAAGAGTTTGGTAGAAAGAAGAAATATTATATTGAGGAATTCAACCCTATGTGTGATTTACAACAAAAAGAGTTCATTGGAGCTAGCATTTTGTGGAGGGCAAAGGTTCTTATTGCTTAATTAAGGACCAACTCACATCAACTTCAATGTGAAACAGGACAGTGGAAAAGGTGTAAAGAAGCTTGGGAAGAACGAGTGTGTACATTTTGCACGTCTGGGGTTGTGGAATCGGAAAAACATTTCATTTTGGAATGTGATGCATTCAAAGACATCTGAGAAAGTTATGAGAACATGTTAGCATCAGTTTCTTGGCATTGTCTTTTTAGCGAGGGGATTGTTGGAAGGTTGGGTCAGCTCATCATCAATTTGAATCGGAAAAGGATTGAATTGCAAAGAGCGAAAAACAGGGAACTAATGGTCTCATAAACTATTTTTAGTCTCGTGGACCTTAAAATATCATTTCATTTCATAAAAACTCGTGGAACACCTAAAATTCTAAAACTTCACAGTTATAATTTAGATTCCTAACAAGTTCATTAAAATTGTGAAAAAAATCCATTCTTTTTAAACCACACTTTTTACATGTTTTGTATATCCAGTTTCAAATCTGGCCATGATTCACTTTCAACACTGAGGTCCATCCTCTAATTCCTAAGATTCACAAGAATCATTGCATCTATATTTTTGTCACTGAAATTGACGCAAATCACTGCAAAATAGTTGTCACAATATACATATATCTCATTGAGTGTTTAAGTTTGATTGAGTTTTAAGTGACAACATTTTTTGTAAACAAATCATTCTTTTATCTAATATTATAGGATATTATAGGGTAAGCCATAGCCTAAATTTAATCTTGAAAAATAAAAAGAGAAATGTTTATTTGTGAAAGAAAAGGTAAATATAAATGTATTTGCTTGAATTTATTTTAAGTTAAGGTTAGATATGACTTAAAAGCACATGACCTCATTACTATAGTTTTAATGATAATAGTATGAAATATGAGTCGTTTTGGAGATATTGTTTAGATTGAAATCCTCTAAAACACTTTGTAGGACAGGGGGTGTGTGATTCCTTCCAAAATCAATCTAGAGCTAAAAAGTAGCACTTAAAAAATATACATCAAGCGAATAAAAATATAAGATGTCACCTCTTAAACCTAAGTTTGATATATCTATATATTATAGTTATGAAACATAAAAATACCTTGGTTGGTTTAGAAGTTATATGAGGAAGATTATAAACATCTACAAGTTGATCTTCAAGTTTTGTACTCGGAAAAAATGTTTGCACCTCAAGAGTTTTGATCCCTCTCAACTCATAACAAATTCAAAGAATTGATATATGTTGATGAAGTAAGAAAGGAAATAGGTTAATGACCCAAGACACATATTCAACAAGAGTGGATGTTTACCCCTTTAGTATTGGTTTTTACTTGATGCATAGTCGAATTATATAACAAGCCTTAGCCACTTGTAAAAACCAATACTAAAGGGGTAAACATCCACTCTTGTTGAATGTGTGTCTTGGATCATATATATATATATATATATATATATATATATATATATATATATATATATATATTCTTCAAAATTAATTCCAATTTAAGTTATCATTGAGATCATAACAAAATTTAATGGAAAAGGACTTGAGATTTCATTGTGGAATAGGGTGATCGATATGTAAACTAATTCAAACAAGAATTTTAGATAACCATAGTCACCACACTAAAGCTTTAAGAGATGCATGGCCATTTTTTATCTGCATTAGATTAGATGCTAGAGCCCATTGGCTGGATTTGGAGTTTGAGAAGATTTCAATTCACCCTCACTAGGAGCTAAGCAAAGTTATTGCCTAAGTAAGAGAAAGGTTGTCACCTCCATTTGTAGATTAGGTTGTAAGCCATGGGAGACACCCGCTCAAAGGCATTCAACTTCCTAGTTCAACCCATGATTCTAAGAAAATGAAGGCAATCTCAACCACAATATTTTGTCAAAAGATTAGAAGAGTTTCTTGTTGTTGCACAAACTAGTAGGCCTAGTGAATAGGCAAAATCTAGAGGGCACAACAGCACCTAGGACAGAGGCCTATATCACCACATCCTAAGTCCCCTAATCTTCTCGAATTTTCATTGACGGGAGGAGTCCTAATAATACTCACTTGTGATAGATGTATATCTATGATAGGTTTGAAGTGAGGGGAAGTGGCTCATTCAATGGAAGGGTTCAACAAAAGTGTGAGATTTGGGAGAAGTTAGTAAGATGATGGAAATGGGCAGGCCAAAAGCAAACTAGACGCCAAAACATAGTGCAGAAAATTCTTGTTGTGGGCGCTACAAAATGATTTCACAACACTCCCAAAAACTCTATTTTCAACCTTCAGGGAAGGTGAAGCGACTCGCCTTCTACAAACTCAATTCTACATGGTCTAACATTTCATAACGCTCCTAAAGACTCTATTTTTGACCTTTAGGGAAGGTGAAGTGACTCACCCTCTGTAAACTCGATTCTCCATGTTGATTTTTGAGTAGCTTGGGAGGTACTCCAAGCCCTAGGGTTTAGCATTTGGAGGGAAAAGCGCCACAAGAGTCACTTGTAGGCTTGGAACCCAAGATTGGGGTTTTGTACCCATCATAATTTGGGCCAAAACCTGTTAATCAAGGTTGTTATTAATGTCAATATGGAATTGGTCGGGATGGAAAATATTCTTGAGATGTCAGATGATGATATCCATCAAGGAAGATGTCAAGTCACCCATGAAGAAGTGCCAAGTACCAAGTACCAATCATGTACCTTGATGATCTAGAAGCTCTTGATGACTTATGTGGACTACCTTGATGAATGACCACACTTTATGAAGGACTAGGTGATGCCCTTTACCTTTGATGGTCTTGATGATGGTGTGAAGCCATAACCTTAAATGTCCTTACCTCCGGTGATCTTGATGATGGAAGACTACATGATAACATGACGTTGCATATGATTGATGACATATCACTGCATTATCCTAATGACATGGTGAATCGATGACATTATGACCCTATGATGAAGAAGGCAAACAATGAAGAAATCAAACTATGAAGAGCCCAACACTCGAAGGCATTCTGCCCTACCTCCATTTCTACACTAATACATGACCAGTCACATTAAAAAATGTTTTTTACTGTCTTCGAGGTAGAATTTCTCTATGATACCTTCACCATCCTTTAGAGAATATTTTTAGCTTTCCAATGAGCTATTACTTGGCCCGAAACACCAAATAGTTTGGGAGATATTAATTTTTGAAGTTAGGAATATTAATCTGGTCCTTGAGTCGGCCTGTGTTAGGACTGTCATGTCGACCTCCCTCCATAAGACACGTCCATTCATCTTAAACGTCAAACCAGTATTAATATGAGTTTGGACTCCTCATTTTAACCATCAGATCTCGGTGATCAATTCAGAGAAGAACGATAGAAGGAGATAAAGTCGAGGAGGACAGAAAAGGTATAGAAGTTGTAAAGAGGACAAAGGAGAATAAAAGGGAGAGATCAAGGGTAGGAGGAGGAGTATTTTTCTAATGTTTGTAAGCATAATGAGATCTCTGATTAAGTAAGTCTTTTAGACATATTTTTGTGATATCTAGAGTCAAATTTGTGGAGAAACAAGGGTTTGTTTTGAGGCCCTATTCAAATCTGACAGAGGTCTAATTCAGCCTTCTTGTGGCCTCCGTTTAAATACAATTTGCACTCTATATGAAGCCCATCTAAGTGAATTTCATGAGCATTCAAGAGTGAAAATCTAACTATATTGACTGCAGACCTGAAACATTTAATTGCGGGAACAGACCTGGTCCTAAGGCTTCTATTTTGCCTCTTTGAATCAAACCTTATCACTCTTAAAGATCAGACTTTATTTAGAGGACCATCTAGAAGCTACAACCAAATTTTTTGTATATAGTTCTTTGAAGCATTATTGAGCACTATTTTAGAATAGACTTATGTAGACTTTGGAGTACTTGTTGACCCTTGTGCGTAAATGTTTTGAAGCAGACTTTCTTGACCATAACTTTGATCTAATCCTTCTTGTTGAGCTAATATAGAGCGGGCATCCTTGTCTCCACCTGGAGCACTATTGGAGACAACCTTATTAGAGTAAATTTTGAAAGCAATTTGGAAGCCCACGTAATAGGAGAAGTTTTGGGACAAACTAAAGGAAACCTTGAAGAATACTTGAAGTGGACAAATCCTATTGTTGGATAAGAAACATGAAGAAATTTGGAACCTTGATTAAAGGAGCAGACATTTGGAGCATCTTTGGAAGTACTCTTGGAGAAGTCTATTAAAGACATCATGATCAATTCTTGAAGACATTTGAAGGACTTATAAGGTACTCGTAGAGATGCCTATTAAAGATACCTTAGACAATTACTTATGAAAGAATACCTCACCTCAGACTTGTCATCACTCTAGACTTGGCACCTATAAAACTCTCCACTATTTTGACAGTAGAAATTTGGAAGGGATAGACAAGCTAGTGGCCTTTAAACAACTTGAAGGCATGAACAATAAACAACTTGTGTAAGCAGATTTTGAAGCACCAATTGAAGCCATTTTTAGAACTAGTATTGAAGACCTCCTTGAAACATTCTTGAAGTCTCCTTGAAGAATTATTAAAGACATCTTTGGAAAAAAATTGTAGAAGACCCTTTGCAACATACATTGAAGAGTTGACAGTTTGTTTGGATAGAACCTTAGATCAACATTGTGTAGACATCTTGAAACAGCCCTAGAAGTAGAATTGGGTTGGTAGTTACTTTGAAACATTGTCATGATGACAAATTTAAGGATTATCTTTGGAACTTGTGAAGCTTTGCTTTGAAGAATAATCTTGTGGATTTGTAGCTTCCTTGGGGATATTCTTGAGCATACCTTGGAGACTCATCTAGTAGCCCATTGAAGACACTTTGAGAGATCATTGAATACCATGATGCATTGAAGCCATCATGAGGTGAACTTGAAGAAGTTTTGTTTGGGTAACATGAAGAGTTGTGGTGACACCTTCATGTGAAGAAAAAGGTTGTCATTAATGACATGGCATGGAGACTAAGTGAAGGGATAACTAAAGATTGACAAGGCTCAGTGAAGAAGACAATGGGAGTCGTGAAGTGCAACCAAACATACCTTGACAAAGTGAAGCTATAGAGTTGGATCCCTTGGGGTTGGTGCCTCGAAATTGACAAGCTTGGTGCCTTGAAAAGTCCAAGTTGGTGTCAGCAAATAAAAGATTGGTGTCCTTGGAGTTGGTGCTCCTAAACTGAAGGTTGGTGCCTTAGATAAGATATGGTTGGAGCCCTAGAGGATCAGATTCCTCAAGAAACCAAATCAGATTCTGTTCCAAAGAAGGGTTGGTTCCCTAGGGGTTGGAGCCTCTAAATGCAAGGTCGATGCCTTGAGAATATAGGGTCGGTGCCCTAGAGGTTGAATCCTCACAAAAGTCCAAGTTGGTGCTTGGCAATAGGTTGGAGCCTGGGAGATTGAATATCGGTGTCCTCATCTAGGGTTGGAGCCCTATATACATTGTACTTGGTTTATTGTGAAAAAAGAAATTAATAAAAGCATTTATTCTTATTTTTCATTTTGTGTTCTAAATATAAATGATCTAACTGGTAAAAGTAACAATTGAAAAGAAATATTGATTCACTCCCCTCTCAGTATTTTCAACAATTGGTTTCAGAACTAGTACCTTCACTCAGAGCCTAACAACTTTAAGGTTGATCATTAGAACACAAATGGCGAAGCCAAAGAAGAAAGTCTCCAATCCTCCTAAAAATGTGTCTCCCTTGACCACCGAAATTGAAGTCAATAAATTTGTGAAGGCTCCATTGTTCAATGGAAACTATGATATATGGGAAGCAAGAATGAGGAATTTCTTAAAGACTCAAGGCATTGAAGTCTGGAAATCGGTGATTGCTGATAACATGATGGATGGAGAGTCCAAGGAACATAATACAAGAGAAATGAAAGTAATTTTGAATGGGCTACCTGATTCTATGAAGGCCAATTTTGAAAAATGTTCATCAGCAAAAGGCATATGGGATAAACTTCATGATCTTCACTCAAAAGGAGCATTGACAATGATCTCTAGTCAAGAAAATGATGGAAAACAAGAAGGAAATCCAGAGACCATCGAGGAAGCTGAAGATAAGAGTGATAACATCAAGGCAAAAGAAGACCTAGAAGATGAAGAGAATGAAGAATATTTTGAAGAAGATCTCCTCACTAAACTTATGGCTGCCATAGAAGAGATTAACAATTTGAAAAACGAAAATGAGGAACTTAAGAAGAAAGTGCAAGTTGATGACCAGGACAAGACAAGGAAGGAAGTTGACCTTGCCAAGCTTCAAGTACAAAAAGAGATAAGAGCTTTCCGAGATTAAGGAAGAATTTCATCAAAACAAAGGAAAGCATCATGAAGAAGTCACATGCATGACAATTCAATTGGATAAGGCAAAGAAACAGGGAGATACCTTGTCAAGCCACCTTGAACAAAGGCACAAGAGCTTGAATAAACTTGAAGCAGAGATTGGTCAATACAAGGAAAAGGTCTCCTCCCTTATATCTCAACTAGAAGAAGCAAGAAAACAAGAACAAGGAGTTGAGAAGCAAATGGAAGCTTTAGCATTCATAGAAGGACAAGTTGATGAAACAGAAAAGGAGATAAACACCATGATATGCCAACTAGAAGAAAAGGATGATGACATCACCAAGTTAAAATCAAAAATCACTTCTCTTAAGGCCCAATCATGTGAAGCAACCAAGATGATGGAAGAAATGAAGAAGCAACTAGTTATGAAAGATGAAGATTGTGAAAAGTTGAAAGAAGAAATTTTCTTTCTTAAAAAGGAAGTTGACTTGTTGAATAAGAACTTGAAAAGTTATCAAACCCTAGATGACATTCTAAGTCATCAAAGGTCTCCCCTTGATAAATCAGGTATTGGCTATGTAGGTGAATCCTCAAGCAAGAATGATGCAAACCCTAATGCTTCAAACAACAAGGATGTGAGGAAGCCAGAAATAAATGTTGATGCTACCAGTTCCAGCAAAGGCAAGAATCAAGTTGACATTGGAAGAAATCCTACTCCAAGAAGAAATGCAGATGGTGTCAAGGATGCAAGAAGCAATGATTATCATCAAAGGATCCCAAGGAAAAATTACTTCAGAAGTACATCAAGGAAACCTTTTTCTCCTAGGTACCAAAGTATATTTCTTGGTTATTGTTATTCTTGTACAAACTTTGGGCACATGGCAAAAGATTGTAGGGCATATCACAAAGACATATTTAATGGTCCTCGTCAATCTTCGAGAAGCAATTTTGCAAGAAGTCGTGAATTCTTATTCATGAACAACATAGAGTGCTTCAAGTGTCATAACATTGGACATATGGCACGTGATTGTAACTTGACTTGGGCCCCTACACAAGCTAGAACCGTGCCAGAGAAGAAAGTTACACAAGTATGGAGAAGGAAGCAAATTGAATCAAGAAGTCTCTTGAACACTCAAGCCAACAACACATGTTTTTGACCTGATGAAGTTATCCTTGATATTCCAAGTATTTGATGGGGAGACTCTGCCAAAAGGAAGACCATGCATGTAGATAGGGGGAGCTTATGATGATTAAGCATTCTTACATAAGCCATCCATGAATGGGCCTTATGAAATCCTTGATGAGCTATATTGACAATCATTCTTTGATAGATCATTTTTCAGGAACACTACTTTGAAGAACATGATATCTTATATATCTAATGGATTTTTGTTGAAGATGTCTTCCACTTGATCACTAAGCAGGTAATCTTTCCTTAACTACAGGAGGTTGTGCAGATAGGGGGAGTTGATTCATCACATAAAGGAATGTAAGCACATCTATCATGAACCACATTGCAAGAAAGAAGAGGACCATGTTATGGGGAGTAACATACCTATGAAGAACTACTATTAGTGAAGAAAAGAAGCAGCTTGATAGGGGGAGTACTTGGGCACCCCGTTTGCCATTGATGTAAAAGGGGGAGAATGTTGAAAGGGAAAGAATATTGCCATCAATGAAAAAGGGGGAGATTGTTAATCAAGGTTGTCGTTGATGTCAATATGGCATTGGTCGAGATGGAAAATATTCTTGAGATGCCAGATGATGATATCCATCGAGGAAGATGTCAAATCACTCATGAAGAAGTGCCAAGTACCAAGTACCAATCATGTACCTTGATGATCTAGAAGCTCTTGATGACTTATGTGGACTACCTTGATGAATGACCACACTTGATGAAGGACTAGATGATGCCCTTACCTTTGATGGTCTTGATGATGGTGTGAAGCCATAACCTTAAATGTCCTTACCTCTGGTGATCTTGATGATGGAAGACTACATGATGAAATGATGTTGAATATGATTGATGACATATCATTGCACTATCTTGATGACATGGTGAATCGATGACATTGACAATGAAGTTATGACCCTATGATGAAGAAGGCAAACAATGAAGAAAACAAAGTATGAAGAAGCCCAACACTCGAAGGCATTCTGCCCTACCTCCATTTCTGCACTAATAAATGACGATCACATTAAAAAATATTTTTTACTATCTTAGAGGAAGAATTTCTCTATGAGACCTTCTACATCCTTTAAAGCATATTTTTCACTTTCTAATGAGCTATTACTTGGCCTAAAAATCCAAATAGTTTGGGAGATATTAATTTTTGATGTTAGGAATATTAATTTAGTCCTTGAGCCGACTTGTGCTAGGCCTGTCATGTCGGCCTCCCTCCATAAGACACGTCTATTAATCTTAAACATCAAACTAGTATTAATATGAGTTCAGACTCCTCATTTTAACCATCAAATGTTGGTGATCAATTCAAAGAAGAACCACAGAAGGAGATAAAAAGCCGAGGAGGATAGAAAAGGCATAGAAGCTATAAAGAGGACAAAGGAGAATAGAAGGGAGAGATCAAGGGTAAAAGGAGGAGTATTTTTCTAATGTTTGTAAGTAGAACGAGATCGTTGATTAAGGAAGTCTTCTAGGCATATTTTTTGTGATATCTAGAGTCAAATTTGTGGAGAAACAAGGGCCTGTTTTGAGGCCCTATCCAAATCTGACAGAGGCCTAATTCGACCTACATGTGGCCTCCATCTAAAGACAATTCACAATCTATTGGAAGCCCATCTAAGTGAATTTCATGAGTAGTCAAGTGTGAAAATTTGACTATATTGACTGCAGACCTGATACATTTATTAGTTGGAATAGACATCAAGAGTCTTCTATTTGGCCTCTTTGAAGGAGACCTTATGACTCTTAAAGATCAGACTTTATTTAGAGGACCTTCTGGATGCTACAACCAATTTTTTTATATATAGTTCTTTGAAGCATTACTGAGCACTATTTTAGAATAGACTTATGTAGACTTTGGAGTAGTTGTTGACTCTTGTGCATAAATGTTTGGAAGAAGACTTTCTTGACCATAACTTTGATCTAATCCTTCTTGTTGAGATAATATAGAGCGGGCATCCTTGTCTCCACTTGGAGCACTATTGGAGACAACCTTATTAGAGTAAATTTTGAAAAAGCAATTTGGAAGCCCAGGTTATAGGAGCAGTTTTGGGACAAACTAAAGGAAACCTTGAAGAAATCTTGAAGTGGACAAATCCTGTTGTTAGATAAGAAACTTGAAGAAATTTGGAACCTTGATTAAAGGAGCAGGCATTTGGAGCACCTTTTGAAGTGCTCTTGGAGAATTCTATTAAAGACACCTTGATCAATTTTTTAAAACATTTGAAGGACTTATAAGAAACTCATAGAGCTGCCTATTAAAGATACCTTGGATAATTACTTTTGAAAGAATACATCACCTCAGACTTGTCATCACTCCAGACTTGGCACTTATAAAACTCTCCACTCTTTTGACAGTAGAAATTTGGAAGGGATAGACAAGCTAGTGGCCTTTGAACAACTTGAAGGCATGAACAATGAACAACTTTTGTAAGCAGATTTTGAAGCACTAATTGAAGCCATTTTTAGAACTAGTACTGAAGACCTCCTTGAAACATCCTTGAAGTCACCTTGAAGAATTATTAAAGACATCTTTGGAGAAAAATCGTAGAAGACCCTTTCTAGTAGACATTGAAGAGTTGACAGTTTGTTTGGATAGGACCTTAGAGCATCATTATGTAGACATCTTGAAACAATCCTAGAAGCAGACTTGGGTTGGCATTTACTTTGGAACATTGTCATGATGACAAATTGAAGGATTATCTTTGGAACTTGTGAAGCTTTGCTTTGAAGAATAATCTTGTGGATTTGTAGCTTCCTTGGGGATATTCTTGAGCATACCTTGGAGACTCATTTAGCATCCCATTGAAGACACTTTGAGAGATCATTGAAGACCATGATGCATTGAAGCCATCATGAGGTGACCTTGAAGAATTTTTGTTTGGGTAACATGAAGAGTTGTGGTGACACCTTCATGTGAAGAACAAGGTTGTGATTGATGACGTGACGTGGAGACTAAGTGAAGGGATAACTGAAGATTGACAAGGCTCGCTGAAGAAGACATTGGGAGCTATGAATTTCATCCAAACATACCTTGACAAAGTGAAGCTATAAGATTGGAGCCCTTGGGGTTAGTGCCTCAGAATTGGCAAGTTTGGTTCCTTGGAAAGTCCAAGTTGGTGCTTGACAAATATAAGATTGGTGTCTTTGGCGTTGGTGCTCCTAAACTCAAGGTTGTTACTTTGGATAAGATAGGGTTAGAGCCCTAGAGGATCATAGTCCTCAAGAAACTAGATTAGAGTCTGTACCATAGAAGGATTGGTGTCCTAGGGGTTGGAACCTCTAAACGCAAGGTTGATGCCTTGAGAAGATAGGGTCAATGCCCTAGAGGTCAGATCCTCACAAAAGTCCAAGTTGGTGCTTGGCAATAGGTTGGAGCCTGGGAGATTGAAGATCAGTGTCCTCATCTAGGGTTGGGGCCCTATATACATTGTACTTGATTTATTATGAAAAAGAAATTAATAAAAGCATTTATTCTTATTGTTCATTTTGTGTTCTAAATCTAAATGATCTAACTGGTAAAAGTAACAATTGAAAAGAAATACTGATTCACCCCCCTCTCAGTATTTCCAACATGAAGAACATGATCTCTTATCTATCGAATGGATTGTTGTTGAAGATATCTTCCACTTGAATATTTCAACATTGTGATGGATGAGGATAATAGATCTCATCGAGACGAATCCGATGCAGAAGATCACCCGATTCCGAGTTGTAGAAATGTAGATATGAATTTTTGAAGTTATGGAGTGGGTTTGCACCATATGTGTTAAGGTCGGCTTGAGTTAGATAAGCCTCCTTGATAGATGGACAAGCCCATGGAGGACGTTGGAAGGAGCCCTTCTATTGTGTATAAATAGAAGGTGAAGATGGAGGCTTTTCACACATCCAAAAGTGCAACACATGACAAAGAAGGAGTTTGTTAAGGAGGACATCTCTCTGTTTTGTGTCGCAAATAATAAAGGAGAACCCGCGAAGGAGAAGATTCAGGTTGTTTGGGAACTTCTTTATGACTTTTTGGGGATCGAAGTTATCTAGAAGCAGAGCTGCATTCAAGAGAGGTAATTATGGACTATTTTTGGGTAACTTTGTGTGTGGGTAATCATGTGAACATAGGTTGAAATTTTGTACAAGATCCTGAAGGAGGGATGCAACCCAAACAGAGGTCTGTTAGGTGTTGAAAAAGGGCTGGAAATATCCTAGAACTTCAGGGTATGGAAGGTGCCTATCCTATGAAGGAACCCGCAACTGTTAGGAGGGCTTAAGTGTTGAAAACAGGGGCTGGATTGGGACTAGTTTCTTGCCCTAACGAGTTCTTGGTCAACAATAGTGGAACCTACCCCAAACAGTGAGCAGTTAGGTATGTAAATTGCCTTGTGTTGGGTCTAGAGTTAGACCATTTTGGGTCAACTGTATTGCATCCTATGGGAGCTGTGAATTGAAGTTGACTTGGGTGAAAAGAAGACTTCAATTAGGAGCAAATTTCACAGTGATTGGATTGGGAACTTAGTGGTTGATGGAGGGAAACAAGAAAGTGACCAAAGTATCCCTAGACAAGCAATATTGAAGTGACAAAGATAGTTGAAGATTGGGTGAAGTTTGTAGCCTTATGAGTAGCTCTTTGATGGATGAAAGAGGCTACTAGAAGGCAGATTGAAGCTCAGGAATTGGCTAGCCAGAGAACAAATTAGATCAGCCAATGTACATTGTAGCAAAAGCGAATTGTAGTAGTGTTAGGCAACAACCCTCTTGGAGTCTCTATGTGTTGTCCTTTGAAGGACTAAGGGGCACCTAGAGATCCATATGGAAGTGAAGGACCGAAAAGATAAGATACAACATAGAAGTTGCATCGAAGATTGTCATTGCATGTTGTATACCATAGACTATTGTATTATTCAAATTGATTTAATCAGAGCCTGCAGCCAAATTCGGGGCCTCCCTTGAGAGTTTCACTTGATGGTTGCATACAATCAGGTTCACTCCATGAGCTTGTGTGAGCCTTCGCACCAACCTTGCTTGTTCATTCCACTCAAGCTTCTGGATGTTGATGTCAGTGTCTTGCTTGCAACGATGTTCTGGTCATGCTCAAGGCCTTTGTCTTGTGTGTACATGTTATATTCGCCATGAAAACATCTGTCTCACTCGCACACGGAGTCACATTCACTGTCACACAAGTGTCATCATGGTCAATCAACGATCAATCACGAGTGTCGCGCTTATCGCTTGCACCGTCGGTCAATCATGTTGAACATGTGTGTCTAGTTGGTTTGAGTCGTCTCATCATCAAGTCATGATGGTGTGTGTTTGTAAGATCACATTTGCATCTTTCACTCGTTCACACACTTAGTCATTTTGCTGAAGTTCTGATGACCAGACTCCCCTCTGACAGCCAGACCATCACCTCGCCATCGACTCGATCGACTGTCACCCAGAACAACGCAGAAGCACCAAGAAATTCTTTTCAAGCTACACTGCTCGCAAGCAATTCACTCAACCTTCATGCTGGCCACCCGGAGAGTCGGACCCGACAACTACCCCGGGACTAACTCCCCTCAAAAATTGCGCAGAGGTTGTTGACCTTGCCTATTCTACTAACTGAATAAATTGCGGAGATAGGTCGGACAAACACCCAGTGCTCGTCCCTGTCTCCCTCAAAAAATTGCGCAGTTTTTCCAGTCAGTCCTCCCGACAGTCGACCAGTTGCTCATCTAGAAAATTGCACAATTTTCATGAGCAGGACTTATGTTGCCCAACAGTCCACTCAGCTTAGAAACTGTGCAGAGATGATCAGCAGGTTGGCCTCCCAGCCTCAATACAGTTTCCCACTGCAGTAGCTCCCAACAACAGACTACCAGTTCCCTCCAGGAATTGTGCAGTTTCTACTGCCAAGCTCTCGGCAGATGACTACCTGTTCCCCTTGGGAATTATACAGTTTCTGCTGCCATTGACCCAATAGCTAGTTCCTTCTAGGAATTGCACAGTTTTGCATGCCAGGCTCCTAACCAGTTCCTCCAAAAAATGCACAATTTTTGCCTATTGATCCTCCATGCAGCCCAGCCTGTTCCCCCAGAAAATTGCGCAAATTTTGCTGTCAAGCCCCTGTTGCCCATTCATTCTGAAAAATGCGTAGATTCTGTCTACCTTCCCTTCCTGCAGCCCAGACTGTCCCTCCCAAATTTTGCGTAGTTCTTCCCTCCAACCGAGCCAGACTTCGCGAATAGTCAGTGTCGACTTGGATTACCCATCTTCATCACATAGTGACTCTTACGCAGTTTTCATGAGCAGTGCCCAGAGCTATCATCCTGCATCACAACCTTATTGCTTCTCCCAGCCACCTGCATCTAAAATGGTCATGTGTCATGGTATACTAGGAGATTTTTGGATTTGATGTTGTCTCATCGCGAGTGATAGCAAGCATAGGTACACTGTTTGATGAAAAACGGGATGAACAAAGGGAGCATATGCAGAAAGACAGGTTCACCCATGGACGAACGAATGATGCATATGAAGAGATGTGCTCGTGAACGGATGATCATGAAAAGATGTGTTCATGGACGGACGGACGAGCAAACATGCAAGATGTGCTCACGGACAGACGAATGGACAAACATGCACCTTTCGCGAACATATGAGCCTATCAAGCCCTCCAACATACAAACAAGGAGCAACATGCCAAAGCAACATCAAGCGAACCAACGACAATCGAAGAGTCCATGCACTTTGCCATGTGGAGGTGAAGCTATGATACACCAAGAAGACATCCATCACCCAGCAGCACTGCAACTCGACATGCACTCCAGCAGCAGCAAAAATGTACCAACATTGTCATGTCGAGTCATGTTGTCCACATATCCACTGTGGGCCATGTTGTCAAATGAATATAATGTAACGTGGAAGTCCAAGAGACCCACTTGTTGTACAAAGAATCATGTAAAGTAAAAAGTCATGGAAGTCAAACATTCATGAGGGTAGTCGAACAGCCACAAGGGTCAGTTTCACCCTTGGCTATAAATACCCCCTCATTTGTACATGGAAATGAATTTTCACCTTAGCTCCTCCCACATAACCAAGAGAGTCTGTAATCTTTTTTTTGAGGAGTAAGTAGTGGCTCCAACGCCTTGCGCTCGGGGTTAGTGATGTATGGTGTAACGATGTGTCTTGGAACTTTCATTTTATTCAGAAGCCTACTAACAGGCTAACACGTTTTCACACATGTATTGTAACTGTTGTAAGACTAATGTTGAACACTTGTAATGCATGTTGCTTTAACCTGTGTTGAACATTTTAAATATTTCACTTGTTGTAATACATAATCTATTTATGGAAATGTGTTGTATATGTTGTTAATGTTGTCTCGCCCATGGTGGCTATCTCCCCGGACATTAGACAAACCTTTCACATAAATCTTATTGTAACAACCGTTACACTCATGTGGACTGATCCGTTGAGTGTTGTACGTGTTATCTTACCGTGTGTGTTGTGACTACTACATCTGTGTGGGTTGCTCCTCCGGAAGTTGTGCACGTCCTATTGTGTTGTGTGTTCCTAGCGGATTTGGGACTTCATCCCAACCAACTTCGTACTCACTCTCACCCTCTCCCTCTACAGTGAAAGAGCCATTGACACCAGTACACTAGCAATCACGAGGCACGCGAACCTCACTTCTTGAAGGCAAAGCAGACCACTCTCGTGTGCTAACAAGTAAGAGTTGAGGCAAATCCTTAAGACAATGGAAACCAGGCCATCATACTAGATGGGACGCTGACACCAAACGGTGTGAGGTCTTGTCGGGACTTCATACCGAGGTGATCCCCTAAATGTTGGCGGGTCCAACACTGTCAACAGAAGGAAAGGATCAAGTTGGTCTTGCATGTCAACAGGATCTGGGAGTTCGTCAAGAAAGCCATCAAGAAGCCAATTGACCCAAAGGAGCTGAAAGTGTATGAGGTTTAGCCTGATACGAGGGCAAGATTGATCATCCTTAATGGTGTGAAGGATTCCTAATACCTCATTTGTTGGAGAAGCACACTGCACATGAGATGTGGATGGATATCCCCAATTTGTTCCAGAATAAGAATGAGAACCAGATACTGGCATTGGAGGATAAGTTGAAGTTCACTAAGATGATACGGGGTGAAGGTGTGATTTCATATATTACGAGATTGTCTCAAGTTAGAAATGAGCTTATTGTCGTTGCTGTGACTATTTCAGATTTAGATATGGTGAGAATTGCTTTGAAAGGGTTCATTGAGGAATGGAAGCCCTTCATCAAAGGGATTATTTCCAGAGAGAAGTTGTCATTCTGGAATAGGTTGTGGTACGACTTCATTTAGGAAGTGTTGTGAGATGAGGATCTTCATCCAAATAAGAGGGCTTCAGATGATGACATGGCACTTACATCACAAATGAAGGGTAAGCAGAAGGACTTGAATAAAGTCAAGTGTTTCAACTATGGTGAGATGGGTCATTTTTTGTTGAGATGTTTGATGAAGAAGAAGGGAGATGACTAGAAGGAGAAAGGAAAGCAGGTCATTGGTGTTGCCACTTCTGTTGAGATAGATTCTCTCACCAAGAGATTGGAGGAGTAGGACTTTGCTATGATCTCTCATTTCTTGCAGGGTATTATCGATGAGGATTGATGGTACGTTGATAGTGGTGTGACGGAATATTTGATAGGGTCACAGGAGGTTTTTAAGACTCTAGCTAAATGGGACTTGACGTTTCACAGGGACTCGAAGTTGCACATGGTGTTGGGAGACAAGAGTTAGAAGGAGATCCGAGGATCGATAGTTGTGCCATTCAGGATGGAGATAGAATGTGTGATGCAAGTCTAGGATGTATTGTTTGTACTAGGACTTAGATATAGAGTGATATATGCCTCGATGATCGAGAAGAAGGGGTTTGAGGTCTTGTTCAAGGATGGGAAGACAACCTAGGCCTAGAGGCTCTAGCTTTGATGGGATTGTCCTTGGAATTAGAGAGCATGGTTTATACAGGCCGACGAGCAAGCCTATGGATCATGGGAAGAAGAAGAAGGAGCAGGTGCAGGTTCTAGAGAAGCATGTGTAGGTGCAGGATTCAAAGGAGCAGGTGCAGGTGTAGGCTCCAGAGGAGTAGGTTTCTAAGAAGAAGGTCCAGATTCCATAGAATCAGAGGGAGTCGAGTTCTAGCTGGAGCTTGCAAATCCAAAGGGAGACCTTGCAGCCCAAGAAGAGTGCATGGTTTGTAGGAATCAAGGGTGCTTCCACATTTGGAAAAAAGGAATCATGGAGGAATTGGAAATTGATAGAGGAGAAGAAGAAGAAGGAAGATGCTTCCATTGACAGCAACACTTCTAAGAGAGGTATAGTTCATGCTACAGGGATTGCTACAGTGGTGAGTGCCAAGATTTGGGCGAGTGTTGCGAGTAGTGATGATGATGATGAGTTACTTCCTAGTCTTGGAAGTACCTCCCTCGCTAAGAGGGAGTGTTTATTTTTGAGTAGCTTGGGAGGTACTCCAAGCCCTAGGATTTAGGGTTTGGAGGGAAAATCTCCACAAGAGTCACTTGTGGGCTTGGAACCCAAGGTTGGGATTTTGTACCCATCGTGATTTGGGCCAAAACCATGAACACATTTTGACATGTGATGGATTCGTATGATATCTCGCGTTGAGACAAATCTGACACAACGAAGATTACCCCTTTCCGAGTTGTAGAAATGGAGATATGAATTTTTGAAGTTATGGAGTGGGTTTGCACCATATGTGTTAAGGTCGGATTGAGTTAAGTAAGCCTCCTTGACATCTGGAAATCCCATTGAGGATGTTGGAAGGAGCCCTTCTATTGTGTATAAATAAAAGGTGAAGATGGAGGATTTTCACACATCCAAAAGTGAAACACATGACAAAGAAGGAGCTCGTTGAGCAGGACTTCTCTCTGTTTTGGGCCACAAATAAGAAAGGAGAACCAAAAAAGGAGGAGAAGGTTGTTAGAGAACTTCTTTATGACTGTTTAGGGACCTACGTTATCTAGAAGTAGGGTCACATTCAAGAGAGGTAAGACTAGATTATTTTTGGGTGAATTTGTGTGTGGGTACTCCTGTGAAAGTAGGTCGCAATTTTGTATAGGATCCTGAAAGAGGGATGCAACCCAAACATAGGTCTTTTAGGTGTTGAACAAGGGCTAGAAATAGCCTAGAACTTCAGCGTATGGAAGGTGCCTATCCTATGAAGGAGCTCGCAATAGTTAGGATGATCCAAACTTAAACATGAATGCAACAAATTACAGATATAACCATAAATACAAAGATGTAGCAGAAATAATACTTCATTTCATTAATATCAAAATACTGCAATATGCTTACAAACATAATGGAATTAAACTAGATTGGGCGATGGTAGCTTATCTTTGAGAAGATATGTGGCAGCTACATGCCTCTGAACTATGTTACAATGAGGCTCAAGGATCTATTTATTATTGAACAACAAGGGAGATCCCTAAACAACCAAAACCCTAACCCTAGGAGATGTAATGTGAAGAGTTTGTGGGCCCCGTTGGGGTTAGTTGGGTAACCAACTTCCGAGGGTCGTAACTTGACCATATTATCTTCATTTTGCGTATATGATACCGTGTTAGAAAGGTCCCTTTGAGTACTATGAGATTTTCCGTGAGGCCTTTCCTATAGCTAATCCAGGAGGATCCTCATAATGCTCGAATTTCAAAAGCCTCGGATGATCATGAAACTAGCACTAAGTCAAAGAGTTCATTGCACTAATTCTGATTGTATATTTGGTTTAGAAAATGGCCTCCATATGAGGGAGAAAACATGTTTTGAAGTTTTCCTCCAACATGAAAAAAAGTGGCCAGAGCGGGCCAAGTGGCAGTCTCTCAGTGTGATACGTGGTAGGCCAAAGTCAATGCACAACAGTCAAAGTCAAAAGAGGGTGTAGGTCAATTCTCAGGGTCGAGGGTTGAACCCGTGACCTCCAACTTCACACTACAAAACTTTACCAACATGCCACAAGTTTGATTTATTAATGCAAAGGCACATACATATATTTATGGTTTGGTTATTTGGAAAGTGGGGTTAGGGTTGGCGGAGCTCGCCATATCTGGCAGCTCCGCCAAAGCCAATGTATGTTTTTAATCGGTGCTCCAAAGTTAAATGGTTAACGAAGTCTCCACAAATGGCGTAGTGAACATATATTAAATGTTGTTACGAGCACTTGCCATGAGACTTATCACCGCCAGATTAAGGTTCCATTCATATGCCACAGGTCAAAGTTATATGACACCGTTGGTTATAACCACATCACTGCCAGTCTATTGTAGGACTTTGGTTATAACACTTATTCGAAAGTTAACATGTCCGCCGAATGTTGCTAATCAAATGCTAGTTGGATAAAACCGTCGATTTATATTTATTCAAAGTTTGAAACCATATATTATATATGGTATATGGCTATCTGTCGATCCAATATAACACTTTGGTTTTAAACTATATATTAGATATGTGGCGCGGGTATGTAACAATTCAATGCCATGTTTTGTAATACGTTCCAACAATTGCTATTGTTTCCATTCAAAATATCGGGAGGTTCGCGTGTTTGACCCCAGGACCTTCCCTCGGCCTTATAAAAGTATTACTAGTGCGCCCTTGCAACGAGAGTTGAATAGTGGGTATGTGGAATTTGTATTATTTGTGCCTATCATAGGCATTTTTGGGCATAACTTGGCCATCCTTGGGCCTTTTTTAGAACGAAAAGTTGTGTTGGAGAGCAGAGGTCGAGGCCTTCATTCTGACAATAGTCATTGGTGCTTGTGTGCACAGTCCAAAATGGCTAAATTTTATGTAAAGTGATTTTTTGAGCATTCCTAATATAGCGAATGCCCACTTGGAAGTAGATCCAGAGATGTAGTCTAGGAGGGATGAACTCCATCATCAAATATCGTAAGCTTGCTTCTTATTTTCTCTGTTGTTTATGCTTATGTTCAGATTTCAAGTTTAAGTTTAAAGGCACTTAAAAATCAATTTTCTCTCATTCATTCACATAAAAGAAACTTTAGTTAATATGTGGTGAAATTGAGAAAATAGTCAATTCTATGTTTTCGGATCAATGGCTATGGGCCTGCGACGGACCTCAAAGAAACGTCATTTAGGGGGTCAAAACTGCTTTGGAATTTCAGGACTCGAAAAACTACTAAAAATAGTAAATGCTGAAATAAACAAGGAAATAAATGAAACCGACTGGAGGTCTAAGTGGAATAGGTGGGTGGCCACCAATATCCACCTGGATCAGTCCTCCCCCATTAGGAATCACTGGTCCCCATTGCATTCAAAGCCTTCATGAGGTGAGGAAATTTTTGTTAAACCTGGTCCTTGGTGAACCACTTGCCCTGGTGAAGGAGTTGGCTTTCTTTGACAACTCGACATAGTTGGATGCTCTGTTGGAGAGTGTTCTTGATCTACGTATCCATGAGATGATTAGTTATGTCATGCTCCATGTAGTCCAGGTTGAGCTCTATTGGTGTGAGTTGTTCTGCAATGTCGGATGTGTCCAACAATGGTGGAAAGTATGGATGAAGGTGGTCTACATTGAACACTGGGTGCAGACCAAGGAACAATGGGATGCTAAGTTCGAAAGCATTGTCACCTATAGCCTTGGTGATGGTGTATGGCCCATATCGAAGCATGCGAAGCTTGAGGTGGGGTCTAATGAGGTGCTCCTTCTAAAAATGTAGCAAAACTTTGTCGCCAACCTGGAACTTGTGAAGCACTTGATGCTGATCATGGCACTGCTTGTACTTAGCATCGGCTCTGTCCAATATATCATGGATCCACTAGTTGATGTGATGAATTCACTCAATGAAGTTGTTAGCCTTGTCGAATTCAGACTAGACGTGAGCCAAATCTACCTAAGTAGTTGCAAATGATATGACCACATCAATGGGACATACCAACTAAAATCCCAGCCCTACCTGAAAGGGGCTATGGCTTGTTGAGATATGGAGGGCTTTGTTGTAGTTGTGTTGGACATAGGGGAGGTTTTCATCCCATGTGCATGGATGCTTCAAGTTGTACATGCGCAAAATGTGTATGATCATCTTGTTGGCGACCTTTGTTTGGCCATTAGTCTGTGGGTGAAACATCGTGGACTTAGTAAGTTTGGTATCCAACATCGACTAGAGACTTAACCAAAATTCACTTAGGAATTTGATGTCTTGATTTGTGATAATGGACTATGGGATCCCAAAGTGTACCCACACTCTCTCAAAGAAGAGCTTAGCAATGGCCTTTGTTGTGATCCTCTTCTTGCAAGTCGCCATGATGGCCATCTTAGAGAATCTGTCAACGACCATGAAAATGTAATCATTGTTGTGCTTAGTAGAAGGAAGGCTCGACATGTAATCCATGGAGATATATTCCCAAGGTCGACTAGGAGTAAGTAGAGGAGTATATAGGCCTTGATTCTTGATGGTTGTTTTGGCAATGGCTCAGGAAGTGCATGATCTAATGTACTTCCCAACATCTTGACGAAGTTTCGGCCAATAAAAATACTTTTGCAGTACTGCCACTGTTTTCCCTACTCCAAAATGTCCAACGAACCAACTGTAGTGCGCCTCCCAATTCATCTTGGCACACTCGCTTGAAGGAACACAAATGTTTCCCAAGTGGCATAACTGTGCATCCTAAAGGTTAAAATTTGGAAATTTCTTCCCTTCTAGGAGTGTCTAGTGCGTGTTGCCGAATTCTGGATCGGTCTGGTAAAAATGTGGCCACTTTAAAGTCTCATGCCCATAGGATTCGAACACAATGATCAACGTCGTGACTGGTGGTCGGCTGAGGGAATCTGTAAAATTATTGGTGTTTCCCTTCTTGTACTTAATGTTCAAATGGAACTATTGTAGGTAGGTGGAGCATTTCTGAAGGCAATCATTCCGAAACTTCCCTTGTGTCTGTATGATCTATAGGGGGTGGTGGTCTATGTGGATGACCGCATCCTTCCCCATATTGTAATGATTCCGTTAACGACATGCTTACACAATGGAACACATTTCTTTGTCATAAGTGGGATACTTTCATACTGTGTCTAAAAGTGTCTCACTGTTGTAAGCCACTAGATGCCCCTTCTAAGTAATAATTACACAAATAGCATAGTAGGAGGCATCTGTCTCAATCTCAATTGGTTATTGCAAGTATGGTAATGTGAGGAGTGGTGCAGAGTTGAGGCAATGCTTCAACTCGACAAATGTCTTTTATTAGGTTTTAGACCAAAAAAACCTTGTTCGATCCACCTTTGGTGACTTGACTTAAAGGCCAAGTGATATGAGAGAACCCCAAAACAAACCTATGGTGGAAATTGGCAAGACCTAGAAAGATGTAGAGCTCTTTTAGAGTGGTTTGGGCTAGGCATCCCGAATGACTTGTATCTTGGTTGGGTCCACATGCACATCTTGCTCATCGATGATGTACCCCAGATATTGAACTTGGGTCATGCCAAAAGTGCATTTCTCCAAATTGGCACACAACTTGTCTTATCGCAGGGTTTGAAGGACTTGTTGGATATGGTGGTGGTGCTCTTCCCAACTCTGGTTGAAGATCAAGATGTCATCTAAATACGCCACATGAATTCATTGGTGAAGGGTCACAAGATGTCATCCATCAATCTCATGAAGGTTATAGGGGCATTCGTCAACCTGAAAGTCATGACCAACCATTCGAAAGGGCCCTTCTTGGATTTGAAGGCAGTCTTCCACACATCAGAGGGTTTGATAGGCACCTAGTGGTAACGGGATTTCAAGTCAATATTGTTGAAATATTTGGCCCCCTTGAGATGGTATAGAAGGTCATCAATTTGTGGGATTGCGTGCCTATTTCGTACAATGATATTTTTCAGCGTCCGATAGTCAATACAAAGACTCTAGGTTCCATCCTTCTTCTGTACCAATACAATTGGGCTCCCATAGGGTGACGAGGTTGGACTGATGTACCCTTTTGGCAACAACTGCTGAATCTGCCTCTTGATTTCATCGTTCTCCAAAACAAAGCATCGATAGATCGGTCCATTGAGTAGTAGCATGCCCAGGGTCAGATTAATGTAGTGCTTGACCTGACATTGTAGAGGTACCCCTGTAGGTGAGGCGAAAATGTCCCTGTACTCCTCCACGACCTTGTCCATCTGCTGTTTCTATGTGGGGGAGCCTTGTTTGGAAGCCATGTCCACAACCTTCTTCTTTCCTTGAGGGTGAATCATAAAGAAAACAAATTTCCTAGTCTATTTAGTGATCTTATTGCATTGCTTTGCAGTGATAAAAGAGATGGCGGTAGGTGGGGCTACCTCTGGTATCCTATACAACTTATTTCCCAAAGTAATAATCACAAAGTGAGGTCTAGACTCATATACAACATGTTGCTTCCACAAGTATGGTTGTCCTAATAATACATAACAAACTTCAAGAGGAGAAACATCACATACTACCTCATCCATGAAAGGCTTGATGTTGTAGGGAAGGCAACATTGTTCGCTGATGTAGAGAACTCATCATTGGTGAAGCCACCCGATGGTGTACGGTTGTGAATGTGTTGTTGTTGGTAGGCCCAACTGCTTGATGACCTCTGCTGAAATGAGGTTCTTTTGGGTCCCTCTGTCGATAATGAACTGCAGTGGAGAACCCTTCAACCACATCTGTGAGTGGAAGAGGCGTCCCCCCTCCTTTGAATTTTCAGGCTCGTTCTTCTGGATCTTGGTGGTGGCCATGGTGGCACTGGGCTCCGCGTCAATGATCTACTTCCATTTGTCATTCCCCTTGTCGATTTCTAACTCAGAGTTGGAACATGTGTTTGAATCAGAAGCCTTTAGGTCGGCCACCAGTGACTGCTTGGCCCGAAACTCACTTGTGTTGGAAGTGGAGCTCTTATGGAACTCACACCATTTTCCTATGTCCTTTGTCTTCGTGGTGTTTTTATTTTATTGCGGCTTTGGTGGGTTGTGTTGAGTCACCCCACCTTGGTTTTGACCTTTGCTCTGTGGTTTGGGGGTGCCTTTTCCTTACTTTAGATTCATAGATTCAAAGTCTCTCTTCTTCTATTTAGACGTATTCTCAATCTTGACAATGTATCGGTATGATTTGTCGAGCGAGGAGATGTCTAAGAACTCCATCTCATCCTGGATGTACTTATGTAGACATTCGTGGTACTTGAGTACCAAATCGCGCTCAGAATCCTTGATACCCAACTTTATACGAAGGGTATGGAAAACATTTGTGAACTTCGACACATGTTGGTCCCTTCCCTGTCGTAGCATGGTCCACTTTATGTATTTGTCTTCATAACTTCCGACAGGGTAATATTTTTCCTTGATGGTGTCTCAGAAAGAATCCCAAGTGGGTGCGGTTGAAAAAAAATGATCCAAATTTAAACAGGAACAAAACAAATTATAGATATAACCATAAATACAAAGATGCAGCAGAAATAACATTTCATTTCATTAATATCAAATACTGAAATATGCTTAGAGACAGAATGGAAATAAGACTAGCTCGGGCCTTTGAACTGTGTTACAATGAGGCTCAAGGGCCTATTTATTTTTTAAAAACATGAGAAAAATCTAAACAACCAAAACCCTAACCCTAGGAGATGTAAGGCCAACAGTTTGTGGGCCCCATTGGGGTTAGTTGGGAAGGCAACCTCCAAGGGTCATAACTTGGTCATATTATCTCTGTTTGGTACGTACAATACCTTGCTGGAAAGGTCCCTTTGATTATTATAGGTTTTGATGCAGACCCTTGCCTATGGTTGCAAGCCTGCAACGAACCTCAAAAAACGTCGTTTAAGGGGTCAAAACTACTCTAAAGTTCGGGATTCGAAAAACTACTAAAAATAGTAAATGCTGAAATAAATAAGGAAACAAATGAAATTGACTGGAGGTCTAGGTGGAATATGTGGGTGGCCACCAATATCCACTTGGATCATTCCTCCCCCCTTAGGAAGCAATGGTCCCCATTGCGTGCAAAGCCTCCATGAGGTGAGGAAATTTATCCTGAATGTGGTCCCTGGTGAGCCACTTGCATTGGTGCAAGAGTTGGCTAGCTTTGACAACCCGATATAGTTGGATCTTCTGCTGACGAGTGTTCTTGACCTGTGTGCCCATAATCCATGCAGCCTAGGTTTAACTCTATTGGTGTGAGATGTTCTGCAATGTTTGATGTGTCTAGTAACGGGGGGAAGTATGGCTGAAGGCGGTCCACATTGAACACTGGGTGCCAAGGAATGGAGGAATGTTGAGCTCAAAATAATTGTCTCCCACCACCTTGGTAATGGTGTAAGGACCATATCAGAGTGGCCTGAGCTTCCGATGGGCTCCAGTAAGGCGTTATTTCTACAAATGCAACCAAACTTTGTCGCCCACCTGAAACTTATGTGGCACCCAATGTTGATCATGTCGTTGCTTGTACTTGGAATCTAACTTCTCTAGGATGTCACGAACCTACTGGCGGATGGTTGTATGGGTTCAATAAATCTAGTCACTTTATCAACCTTAGACAATACATGTGTGAATTATGTTTGTGTAGTCACGTGAGGAATGGCAACATCAATCAGACATAATGGTTGAAATCCTAGACCCACTTGAAAGGGAATGAAACCAATCGAGCTATGGGGAGCTCTATTATAATTGTGTTGCACATATGGAAGATTCTCATCCCAGGTTCGAGGACTCTTGGAGTTGTACATGCAGAGTATGTGCATCATCATCCTATTGACGACCTCTTCTTGTCCATCAATCTAGGGATGGAAGGTTGTCGACTTGGTGAGCTTGGTGTCTAATACTGTCTAGAAGCTTGACCAAAATGTGCTCAGGAACTTGCTATCTCAATTTGATATAATGGTCTGTGGGATCCCAAAATGTACCCATACTTGTTCAAAGAAGAGTTTGGTAATGTCCTCTGCAGTGATACTCTTCTTGCAGGCCGCTAATATAGCCATCTTAGAAAATTTGTCCATGACCACGAATACACAATCATTATCATGCTTGGCAGAAGGGAGGCTAGACATATAGTCTATGGAGATGGATTCCCACGGCTGGCTGGGAGTAGGCAGAGGAGTGTACAAGCATTGCTTCTTAATGATTGGCTTGGCAATGGTGCAAGAAATGCAGGATCTAATATATTTCCCAACATCCAGTCGGAGTTTGGGCCAATACAAGTACTTTTGTAGTACAACCACAATTTTCTCCACACCAAAGTGTCTTGCGATCTAAATGTAGTGCACCTCCCAAGTCAACTTGGCACACTCACTTGAAGGAACACAAAGGTGGCCCAATTAGCATGATAATGCATCCTAGAGGTGGAAATTGAGAACTTGCTTTCCATCTACTAACACTGGTATGTGGAGGTGAACTCTATATCATTTTTGTATAGTTGCGGCCATTCAAAGGTCTCATGACCACAAGAGTTGAGAACAGTAGTCAGTGCTACAACTGAGGGTTGTCTGAGGCAGTCTACAACATGATTGGTTTTGCCCTTTTTGTATTTAATGTTCAAGTGGAATTGTTGCAAATATGTAGACCACTTATGATGGCGATCGTTTGAAAACTTCCCATGTGTCTGTATAAATTAAAGAGGTCGGTGATCGGTGTGGATCACCGTCTCCTTCCCCAGAATGTAGTGCTTCCACTATCAGCATGCCTACACAATGGAATACATCTCTTTATCATAGGTGGGGTACTTCTGAATTGTATCAGAGAGAGTCTCACTATGATAGGCCACTAGATGCCCATGCTAGGTGAGGACTACACCAATAGCATAGTTTGAGGAATTTGTCTCGAGTTCAAATGGTTGCTACAGGTATGGTAGGGTGAGTATTGGTGCAGAACAAAGGTGGTGCTTCAACTCAACGAACACCTTTTGTTGGGACTCTGAAACAAAAAACTTTGCTTTCACCCCACCCTTAGTAATCTGACTCAAAGGATAAGTAATATGGGAGAATCCCAACATGAACCTTCGATAAAAAATTTCAAGGCCCAAAACGCTGCAAAGGTTCGCTAGAGTGGTCGGGGCTGGCCAATCCTGAATGACATGGATCTTAGTCGGGTCCACATGCACGCCACGTTGATCTATGATGCAATCCAAGTATTGGACCTGACTCATGCCAAAGGTGCATTTCTCTAAGTTGGCACACAGTTTGTGTTGTCGAAGGGTGTGAAAGACCCGTCGAATGTGTTGCAAGTGTTCTTCCCAACTCTTGTTGAAGATGAGGATTTCGTCTAGATAAACCACCACGAATGAGTTGATGAAGTGCCACAAGATGTCATCCATTAGCCTCATAAAAGTAGTAGGGGAATTTGTCAACCCGAAGGGGATAACAACCATTTGAAAAGGCCTTCCTTGGATTTAAAGGCGATCTTCCATAGATATGTGGGCTCTATTGGAACCTGTTAATAACAAGACTTCAGATCGATCTTGGTGAAATGCTTGGGCTCCTTGAGTTGGTCCAACAGGTCATCAATTTGTGGGATTGGATACCTATTCCTAACAACGATTTTGTTTAATACCCGATAATCAATGCAGAGCCTCTAGGTCACATCCTTCTTATGTACAAGTACAATCAGACTCCCACAAGGTGAGGAACTTGGTCAGATGTGCCCTTTTTGTAGCAACTCCTGGATTTTCTGCTTGATCTCTTCATTTTCCATAATGGAGCAGTGATATTTCGTCTCGTTGGCTAGAGGGTCTTCGGGAGTAAGATTGATTGAATGCTTGACCTAACAATGCAAGGGTACCCCTATGGGTGAGGAGAAGATGTCCTTGTATTCTCCCACAATTGTATCCACTTACTTCTGTTGCATGGAGGAACCCTTCCCGGGGGCCATGGATGTGACCACGACCTTCCCCCTACTTTGAGAGCGAATCAAAAAGAAAGAAAAAAATCCCAGTCTGGGAGATGACCTTACTGCATTTCTTAGTAAATATCAAAGAGATGGCGATAGGCGGGGCTACCTCTGGTATCTTGTATAACTTAGTACCCAAAGAAATAATAATAGAGCGAGGTCTATACTCATAAAAAACATGTCGCTTCCATAAGTATGGTTGTCCTAATAATACATCACAAACTTCAAGAGGAGCGACATCACATAGTACCTCACCCGTGAAGGGCTTGATGATGTAAGGAAGGTGACATTGCTGGCTGACAATCTCGCCCTTGGTAAACCTACCCAATGGTATACAATTGTAGCCATGTTATAGTCGATAGGACCAACCGCTTCATGACCTCTACTGAAATGAGGTTCTTTTGGCTCTCGTTGTCGACAATGAACTGCAACGAAGAACCCTTCACCCACATCTATGAGTGGAATAGGCGCTCCCCCTCTTCTGGATCTTCATGCTCAATCTTCTAGATCTTGGTGGTGGCCATAGTGGCACTGGGTTCCACGCCAATGGTATGCTTCCCTTTGTCATTCCCCTTGTCAGGTTTTGACTCAAAGTTGGAACATGCATTGGACTCAGAAGCCTTCAACTTGGCCACCAGTGACTGATTGGCCTGACACTCAGTTGTGTTGTGAGTGGAGACCTTATGGAAATCACACCACTATCCCATGTCCTTATTTGTCTTCATGGTGTTGTTCTTTCCTTGTGGCTTCGACGGGTTATCCTGGGTCATCCCGCCTTTGGCTTTGCCATTTTCTCTGTGGTTTTGGGGTCCCTTTCCCTTGCTTTGGATTTGTAGATCCAAAGTTTCACTTTTTCTGCTTAAGATTATGCTCAATATTGAAAGTGTATCGGTATGTCATGTTGAGCGAGGAGATGTCTAGGAACTCCATCTCATCCTGGATGTACCTACGTAGGCAACCACGGTACTTGAGTATGAAATGTTTCTCAGGATCCTTGATACCCAACTTCATGCGAAGGGTATGAAAAACATTGTAAAATCTGACATGTCTTTGTGCCTTCCCTATCATAGTGTGGTCCACTTTATGTATTTATCCACATAGCTCCCGACAGGATAATACTACTCCTTAGTGGCATCCAAAAACGAATCCCAAGTGGGTGCGGCCGAAAATAGTGAGGGTGTACTTTCATCCTTTTGCTCACATTAGGTTTCCCACCGGTCCTTGACATGGGGGGAAACTTTGAGAAGAGAAAAAGTAATATTTTCCCGGCTAGAAAAATCATGAATAAAAAAATATCCTTCTAGCATATTTAACCATTTATCTACGACATCCACATCTATCTGACCCTCAAATATGGGAACATCAAATTTAACATGTACCTTAAAGGGTGTGGTACTTCCAGAGTAGGTGCTGGAAGTAGATGCGTTTCCCTTTGGTAGCCATTGAAGGATTTGGGCAAACTTCTCCATCATCGTGTTCCTTTATCGCTTGAGGGCTTCTTCGAGCAAGAGGTGCTTCCAGAGTAGGCGCTGGAAGTAGATGTGTTGCCCTTTGGTAGCCATTGAAGGATTTGGGCAAATTTCTCCATCATCGCGTTCCTTTATCGCTTGAGGGCTTCTTCCACTATGGGAGGCCGTCAAGATTTGTGAGGCTTATCTTGCAAAGGTTGGACTAGTTCAAGCCCTAACTCCTTATATCCCGACCTCGTTGGGGACATGCAAAGAAAAATAGAGAAGTAACAAACCACTCTGATACCACTAATCCAAATTTAAATAGGGACACAACAAATTACAGATATGACCATAAATACAAAGATATTGTAGAAATAACACTTCATTTTATTAATATCAAATATTGAAATATGCTTACAAACAGAATGGAAACAAGACTAGCTCGGGCTATGGTAGCTTATCTCTAAGAAGAGATGTGGCATCGACATGCATTTGAGATGTGTTGTAATGAGGCCCAATGGCCTATTTATTATTGAAAAACATGAGAAAAACCCTAAACAACCAAAACCCTAACCCCAAGAGATTTAAGCCAAGAGTTTGTGGGCCCCATTGGGGTTAGTTGGGCAACCAACTTCCCAGGGTCATAACTTGGTCATATTATCTCTGTTTGGCACGTACGATACCTTGTTGGAAAGGTCTCTCTAACTACTACACGTTTTTCCATAGGCTCATGCATATAGATGTGGGCTTGTAATGGATCTGAAAAACGTCATTTAGGGGGTTGAACTGCTCTGGAAGTTCGAGACCCAAAAACTCCAAAAAATAGCAAATGTTGAAATAAACAAGGAAACAAATGAAACTGACTAGAGGTCTAGGTGGAATAGGTGGGTGGCCACCAATATCCACCTGGATCAATAGTGAGGATTCCCTCTCATCTTTTTGTTCACAGTAGGTTTCCCACAAATCCTTGACATGTGGGGCGGCTTTGAGAAGTGCAAACGTAATATTTTCTCAATTGGAAAAGTCTTGAACTGAAAAATATCCTTCCAACAGATTCAACCATTTATCTACAGCATATTCATCTATCTAGACCTCAAATATGGGAATATCAAAGTTAACGTGTACCTTAAAAGGGGTGGCACCTCCAGAGTGGTTGTCGGATGAAGATGCGTTTCCTGTGGGTAGCCGTTAGAGGATCTGAGAAAATTTTTCCATCATTGCATTCCTCTGTCACTCAAGATCTTCCTCGAGCAACATTTTGAAAGGATCTCCTACCCCCTAGTCTTTCTTTGATTTTGCCATGGGAGGTCATCGTTGTTTGTGAGGTTGGTCTTGCAAAGGTTCAACTAGTTTGAGCCCTAACTCCTTATACCCTTACCTCATTTGGGACATGTAAAGAAAAATTGAGAAAGAGCATACCACTCTGATACCACTGATCCAAACTTAAATAGGAATGCAACATATTACATATATAACCATAAATATAGATGCAATAGAAATAAAACTTCATTTCATTAATATCAAAATACTGAAATATGTTTACAAACATAATGGAAATAAAATAGATCGAGTGATGGTAGCTTATCTCTGAGAAGATATGTGGTGACTACATGCCTCTGAATTGTGTTACAATGAGGCTCAAGGACCTATTTATTATTGAACAACAAGGGAAAATCCTAACCCCAGGAGATGTAATGCTAAGCGTTTGTGGGCCCCGTTGGGATTAGTTTGGAAGCCAACTTCTCGGGGTCATAACTTGGTCATATTATATCCATTTGGCATGTACGACACCTTGCTAGAAAGGTCTCTTCAAGTACTATAGGATTTTCTCTAGGCCCTGCCCGACGTCACGAGCCTACTCTAGACCTCAAAAAAACTTTATTTAGGAGGTGAAAATTGCTCTAGAAGTTCAAGACCCAAAAAAATACTAAAAATACTAAATGTTGAAATAAACAAGGAAACAGATGAAACCGATTGGAGGTCTAGGTGGAATAGGCGAGTGGCCACCAATATCCACTTGGATCATAGGAGGGCTTAAGTGCTGAAAACAAGGGTTGGATTGGGATTGGTTTCTTTTCCTAACCAGACCGTGGTCAACAGTAGTGGAACCTACCCCAAACAGTGAGCAGTTAGGTGTGTAAATTGCCTTGTGTTGGGTCTGGAGTTAGATCAGTTTGGATCAGTTGTATTGCAGCCCGTGGGAGCCATGAATTGAAGTTGAATTGGGTGAAAATAAGACTTCAATTAGGAGCAGATTTCACAATTATTGGATTGGGTGCTTAGTGGTTGGTGGAGGGCAACAAGAAAGTGACCAAAATAGCCCTATACAAGAAATCTTGAAGTGATAAAGATAGCTAAATATTGGGTGAAGTTTGTAGCCTTATGAGTAGCTCTTTGATGGATGAAAGAGGCTACTAGAAGGTATATTAGAGCTTAGGTATTGGCCAACCTAGAGAGCAGATTAGATCAACATGTGTACATTGTAACAGTGTTAGGTGGTAGCCCTCTTGGAGTCTCTATGTGTTGTTCTTTGAAGGACTAAGGGCAGCTAGAGAGGAGTACGGAAATGAAGGACCGACATGACAAGATACGACATAGAAGTTTTAACGAATATTTTCATTGTATCTTGTATACCATAGATTGTTGTATTATTCATATTGGTTTAATATAACAAAGATTGGGTTGTACATTGTTGGTGTCTGATTGTGAACAACTATTCAACCCTTTTCCACATTTAATTTATCAATCCAGGTGCATTATTTCAAGGTAACGCACAAAATACGTGCAGGTAGCAATGACACAATCCAATCACCAATCTTAGATTCAATAATTGAGTTAACTAAAGAACCACTATGACAGTAAATAAGAATAGGTTGCAGAACTATAAAAAGCATTCACAACAATTAATTAAAGTATTGTAACAACAATCGAAATAAACCAACATAAATAAAATAACAACAAATAGAAATAACGCAGCACCGGATCAAAAGAGTGGGTCCAACTCTCTGACCAGGGGTGCTATGGATTCACAACTTATAGAGAGAACAACAAAATAACTTGCATTCGATTAATTAAACATTCTTCTTTTACAACCTCAATTTCTTGCACGGCTATCCCTGATTCACAACATTGAAACCCTTCATATACAATACTCAGAGAAAATCATCTCTCAATATGGCAGCTAATGTCTATCAATATACAATAGTTGAAACGACCAACTAGTTTCCGAGAGAGAAAACAAGAAAGGTATGGAATAGCCCTAGAATTTGCTATGTTGTTACAGCACTGTCGATATGGTGCTGAAAGCTTGGAATCACTTCTGTGTTTTGCATCTGTGACCTTTGACAATTGAATCTATGGAAATGAAAAATTAGTATCTTGCATAGGTAAAATACCCATGACTATTACTTCATTAATTAAACATTCCAGGAAGACAGCCGAGGAGGGTTTAACTTATGCATTTAGAGCGATTAGTGAATATAAATGATACAAGGGAGTGAGAGAGAGAGTAAAAGTGGAGGGAAAAAGTATGCATATTTGGCACCCAACATCTCCCCCCAACTGGTCTTTTTGCATGCCCTCATGTAGCTCGCCATCTCTTCAGATCTGGGTTGGACTGGCTGTTGTCAACATGAAGCTGAGCAAGGTCATATTCCTTTGCCATCTCTGTCCGTGGAGGTTTATATCCTTCTATCATAAGGACATCCTTCCACCAATCATTACTCACATTGTATGCTGGAGTGTAAGTCTCTGTTGGCAACCAAATGAGGGGAAACTGAAACCTCAGCCCCAGCCATCGCATCCCATATGTTTGAATGCATGCAACAAAACATGTCAATCTTTCTAATGCCTATGCAAAATTGGGTGCTCCAAAAGGGTCCTGGTTTCTGATAGCTGATGATGACATCATCCATCTTCTTTGGCAACTATCAAGGGCTTCGTTATGAAAAGTGACTATCTGTCTGACGCAGAGGTTAGTGCACCATCTCTGTGTTGCCAACATTTGTTCCTTAGATCCCTCAATCTGTAGAAAGATGGAGTGCTTATTATAAATAGTCACTGACTGACCATTCTCCCTCCTTATCATCAGTGGCTTTGTACCTTGATTCTCTTCAAAAGTATCACAAGCCTTCCTCCATTTAACATGGTTAATGGTGTAGGAGGTGAAGGCTCTTAGGTGAACATCTCCCATGAACAGAACTGGGTTGAAGCTCTCTTCATCCTTCAAGAAATAACCATGCATGTAGAGATTGCACATCAAGTGTTGGTTCACAATATCATGGATTCTTATAATACGAAGGAATTGTATCGAGTCCTCAATCTCATGGCTAATCTACTTGTATATGCGTTCTGGGCAGAAGAAAAATAATTTTTTATGAAGAAACAAAGTGTAACTATGGGCAGGAGGCCGACAGGCCATTACCTGCTATGCCAGGGTAAACATCTGTTCCTTATATGCCTTCAACACCTATACCTGCCCTTCTAAATCCTTTATCTTTTTCTACTGTTTCTCTTGCCTCTGCCTTGCTCTACCTAATTGATCTACATACTCAATGATAATATCAGTGGCTTGCTCTCAAACCCTTTCTGTATCCTTCTTTTGTTCATTCACGACAGATTGCCACCTTTGAATTTCAGCCACTAGGCAGAATTCTGGGGCCTCGAAGAACTGTTCTACAGGACCAGTCTGTGTAGCAGCAAAAGTTGTGGGAACATCTTCTGTCTGTACAACTGCTAAGGAGACCTCAACCTTGGGCTTTATGACCTTCTATTTATATTTCCTTGCCTTCTTCTTCAGCTGAGATACCTGCTTTCTCAGCTTCCTAACCTCCATCTTTAGTTGCATGGTTGCTCCGAATTGAAGTTGATACCTTTCCTTGAGAGGTGGTCTCCTTCTCTCACACTGTTCTATCCACTCTTTTTTAACAGTAAATTCATTTCCCAGCCTCGTAGCTGGTTCAGAAAGCGGTGGATTGCCATTAAAGGCATCAGATGGCTCCTTTACCAAGTCTTCCTTACTTGGTTTTCTATCCTCGGGAGAACTTTCTTCCTCAACTCTTCTCAATTCAGGAACATATGTCACCTGGACAGTGCCTTCGTTGACCGTCCTCTACTCCAATCCTTCTGTAAAAATTTCCTTTTCAACCTGTCCTTCAAGAAGCCTTTGCTGGGGATATGCAATGAGCCAATAATGGTTGCACCCTCCTTTGAGTCAACGAACTTCAATATGGGAGGAACAACAATTTCTTCTATTAAACCACGGGGGGAACGAACCTTCCTCGCTCCTCTTGGCATTGTGGCCTGAAACAGAGAGTGGGGAAATTTTCTCCACCTAGTCTATATTGATACCGTTTACTACCTCTAATTATTTTTCTTCCTCGCCTTCATTCCTCAATTGGGCCGAGCCTTCTTCATGCGGTGCCTCTTGCCTTGCGGTCAACGCTGGTTCTTGTGGAACAACGTCAACCTTAGGGTTTGTCTCTTCCACATTTTCCTACCTTGGATGAGTTGATGGTGGTTCTTGTGTGGCACCCCTACTCATTTCAACATCCACATCTGTTTGGGAAAGTAATGTTGGTCCTTGTGTAACAACATCACTCACCAACTCCTTGACCAACATTTCTTCTCCTTGTAATTCATTAATGAAAGTTGATTCTTGTAGAACAACATCAACTCCATCCATTATCTTGATTTTGTCATCGATAGGTTCCACAGGCGAGGCTGGTTTTTGTATGGTAGCCTCGACTATATTGCGAATCGTTCCCTCCACCTCCATTTCTTCATGAATAGGTTCCATAGATGGGGCTAGTTCTTGTGTGGCAGCCTCGACTGTGTCACCAATAGTTTCCTCTACTTCCACTTCCATTTCTTCTAGCTCCTCTTCTTTTTTCTCCATTTCCTTGGGCTCTTCTTCTTCTTCTTCTCCCACTATACAAACAGGGGATGCCAGTCCTTCCTCCGATTCTTCTGTGTTCTTCTTCTCTTCCTACTGTACCAGTAGGAGATGCTGGTTCTTCCTCTTCCAAATCCTCAGGCTCTTCTTCCTCTCCTATTGTACCAGCAGGAGATGCTAGTTCTTGTTCCTCCAATTCCTCGGGATCTTCCTCTCTAGTAGTTATAACAGCTGCTACTTCCTCCTCCGTCATCTCAAGGAATTGTGCCCAAGTAACTTGTAATTGGGTCAATGCATGCATGACGAACAGTCAAACTAGTCCATGATTTGTGAGGACCGCCAACACTTGGCGTGAGCGTCGAGCGAACTTTGCCATAAGTTGAAGACTCTTCATCAAGAAGAAAGGCATGTTTAGAGAATGAACTTGTGCCTGTGGGAATCGAAGATGGGTTAGAATTTTCAAATGATATTTGAACAAGGTGATAAACCGCCTTCACAAGTTATATATTTCATGACAAATCCTGCTACCTCACTCCATGAATGTGGCAAGGACTTACAGTCATACCCCCTTTCCTTCAGGACAACGCTTTCTCTAGCCTGCAAAAATAATTCCGGGAATTCTGGTAGCGGAGCCTTCCTTGAGAACCACTTAGTCTCTACTATGTTGAACCACTAATTTCTGCAATGGCCTCTTCTGTGACTGGAATTTCTAATCCTCTAACTCACGAGCAATTCTCATCCAGATTCATCGCGAATTCTACCGTGATCCCCTCGCCTGCAATCTGTTGAAATAAATGTCCCATCCTTCTTCTATAAAGACCCACCATACATCTGCATTGCTACGGACCAAGGTTGTATTCTTGGGTTCATGATGCACAATGAGTCCGCCCATCCTGTAGATACTGTAACAACGCTTCGGACGCATCAGACCATTGGGAGGAGTGACAACGACCAAATTCTTTACAGTAACAACATGGTAAAAAAAATGAATGAGGTGGAACGATGGTAAAAGGGTAGGTGATTTCTTGGGAAACGAAGAAAATCATGGCGAATTATGGTGAGTATAGTGAATGGTGTGGTAATTATTCAACATTAAATGAGAAGGTACATGTTTCAAATTCCAATGCATGCCAATAATTATGCGAAATAGTGATGAAGATTTTGGAGCGTACCATTGCACAAGTTTTAGTGATGGTGATGGATTAATCATTAGTGCAGTTTAATTACGCTGTCATTTAATTATGAAGGCACCCCCCCAACTTATAAATAGCCGTCCACGACATGTTAATGCCTTGTCCACAAAATATTTAATTAAATCCATAAAAGTCAAGGGAGACGTAGCTGGCGACCTACCTGAGAGAAGTGACAGTTGGCAGAGTAACAGTGGGGTAACAACATCCAAAGAGTAATAGCAACCGAGGAGTAACAACATTGGTAGAGTAATAGCAACCGAGGAGTAACAACATTCGAGGAGTAACAACACCCAAGGAGTAACAACATCAGAGGAGTAACAACACCCAAGGAGTAACAACATTCGAAAATTAGAAAATTTTTCGAGAGTAACAACAACAACAGAGTAACAACATATGATACTTAGAAAATTTTTGGGAGTAACAACAAGCATTACTTAGAAATTTTTTCAAGAGGATCAGTATTAGTGGAGTGATTGTCCCAATTACTCAAGAAATTTTTCAGCTCCTCCATTATTGCACCTCAATAGTAGGTTTCCTACACAAAGACAAACAAGTGAGTAGTAACAACATTGTATATTATATATATATATATATATATATATATATATAATATATATATATAGAACAAGGGTGCAGAGGAGGTAACTTTTGCATCAACAACCTTCAATCCTGATTTTTCAGAGAGATGTTTGATGAAGGCTTCTCTGGAGGGGGTGGTAGAGTTTAAGTCGATGTCCATTTACAATGAAAGAAACATGGGAATCATCGATTGTGACCAATCTGATAGTCCCATTATCAAATACTGCATCAACCTCATATAGTACCAGCCATTGCGAGCGAAGCTTTCCTTTAAAATCCTTAAAGCGGGAATCATACAGTAATGCCCAATCCCTTCTATGAAACACCTTATTTTTAATAAATTTATCATGCCATTTTGCTCTCTGTTGTTGTATGGTAGTAGTTCTATGGACAACCATTAAACGAATTTCATCCAACTCATTTAGTTGTTCCAACCAGTGTTTTTGGGCTTTTGAGAGGTCCAATCCTACTTCGAGAGTTGTTCTGAGCATACTGATTTCAAATTCCACTAGGAACAATGGGGATTCACCATAGACAAGTTCAAATGGTGAGAATCCTGTTGTGTTCCTCCATGTTGTTCTATACGCCCAAAGAGCTTCAAGATGTTTTTCAGCCCAATCCCGACGATGATTTTCCATGGTCTTGGTTAGAATGTTTTCCAATACTTTTTTTGTGCTCTCCGCTTGACCATTTGCCTGAGGATGATATGGGTTTGTTATCCTATGCTTGATCCCATATTTTTCCATGGCCTTTTCTATCATGTGTGATGTGAATTATGCTCCTCCATCTAAAATTATATCTCTTGGAGTACCATATCTAGCAAAGATTTCTTCAAATAAAAATTTCGAGACAACCTGCTCTGTCACTTTTGCTACAGCCTTGGCTTCTACCCACTTCGTCACATAATCTATGCAGACTAAAATGTGGACTTTCTGATGTGAAGGTGGGTTAAATGGACCCACAAAATCAATAGCCCATCTTTTGAAAGGCTCAAGAACTACCTGTGGTTGTAATGGCATTTCATTTGAGCGACTAAGCTGACCCATCCGTTGGCAACTATCACATCTTCGAACATAGTTTCATGCATCGCTGAAGATAGAGGGCCAATAATATCCCATCTGTATCACCTTGTGGCCACTTCGATTGTCCGCAAAATGACCCCCACAAAGGCCATCATGAGCAACTCTCAAAACCTCATAGATGTCACTTTCTACTACACAATGACGGATCTGATGATCACCTCTTGTATAAAAGCGATATCCTGCTATCCATGAGTAATGGGCACTGTGATGAATAATCCTCCGTTGTTCCCTGTAGGACAAATGCTGAGGTAATTTCCCTATAGCCAAATAGTTAGCAATGGCTGCATACCAAGGGGTATTAGTAGAAATTACAAATAAATGTTCATCCAAAAAGCTATCTTCTACAGCTTCTCCTTCGTTATCAACATTTAATCTAGACAAAAAAACAACAACTATGTTATCCTTTTCTGGTTTATCTATAATGGTGATATCAAATTCTTGAAGTAATAACAACCACATTGTTATATGCCCAGGAGTTATAGGTTTGTTCATCAAATACCTGATTGTTGCGTGATCAGTGTGTACAAAAGTAGGATACCTAGTAATATAGTGTTGAAATTTATTAACAACATAGATGACAACCAAGAACTCCTTCTCTGTTATCGTATAGTTTAGCTCAGTAGACGTTAAATTCTTGCTGACATAATGATGATCATGATGATGGTTAACGTCCATGTTGTACAGGTAAATCCCCTCTGCGGACAGAGGCGATCCCACTAGCCTAAATGGGGTCTAGCAACAATCAAACAACGCTAACACAGAGGTTCCTAATTGCAAAGTAAAGACCGATGATGAGGGCCTACCTCGAATCCAACGCTAGTATTCATAGAAGAGTCATCGCTCCCATTCTTTCGCTTCAGCTGGTCATAATCCTCACGATCCTCGTGAACAGACACCTGCACATGCAAAGAACAAGACAAATACAAGCATAAAATCAAAGAAATGCAACTATGTATCAGTCAGAAAGGATACAACTCAAACATCATGATAAAGACAATGAGAGTGGAACCATAATGATAGTCGTCTATTATTATTGATAACAAAAGAGAATACAACCAAGTTCTGACGTCAAATCCTCCTTTAGCTGGGCGATCAGCAACACATACCTTGCAAAGCTTGTAGGGGATTGGGAACAAGCCTCTCTCTCCTTGGTTACTTGGACAAAGATCTCCTCATTAAAGATGTAGCCTTATGGGGATGAACAAGGCCTCTTGTAGCATGAGCTTAGCAATTCTCAGACTTTGGGACTTAGAATTTGGAGCTTGAAGAGTAGAATTACTAACTAGCTTGTCAAAGGCAAAGAGACAAGCTTATATAGAGAGAGGAGAAGGAGATAAGATCATCCACAAGATTCATGGGATTGTCCTTATCATTAGGAAGCTTCCATGAGAGGTGGAGAACTACTCCCCTCCCTTGGAGATTCAAAGCCCAACTGAACTAACTCAAACTGGAATTAGTTCATGAATAGGTTAGAAGGAACCTTTGCAAGTTGGTTTGTTGAAAACTTTACCCAACTGGGTTGGCGCTAGTGCGACTCTGAGACAGAGCGCCAGCTGGCACGCCCTCTTTGGAGGATTTTCCTCATTGGCGCGAGTGATACACTAAGTAACAACACCAATGGAAAAAGGGCTATATTTATGGGTATTTTGCAGAAGGTGTCTTCAGGGCACATGAAGTACATACTCAAAGGGATACAATGCAGGTGTTTTCAGGTTATGTCACTTTTCACAGGTCCCGTAATAGGTCCTCCAATGTATGGGAGAAGGGGTAACAGGGACGGTGAAAAAATTCTGTGTAACAGATGCCCCCTAAAGCATGAGGCCCAAGAGAGAGAGGGGTGAAATGATTTACAAGAACATGGTTGATTGAAAACACGGCCGATGGAGAACCTGCACGGAGTACAACTGATATCTCAAGTACATGATGTACGTGGTATGGGCGCAGCCATCCATAGCAAAGTACATAAAAATCTGGATCCAAGGTATGGATGCAGCCATCCAGCGAGGATCGATGAATAGACTCAGGAATGATCGCAGCCATCCAGTGAATGAGTCATGTAATGATCATAATAATCCACAAAATGCAACCTGGATCTCAACAGACAAAATCGAGGGTCTTGTGCTCCATCTCAACCCGAACAAAGTACAAGTTCAAGCATGCGAATATAGGAGTCGAAGTTGAACATGCAAAAACATCGTTTGATTACCAGTCAATGATCAAAACTATTAACAGATGCGAGAGGTACCACCAATAATGACAACGGTCCTCAAGGTACTATAGGTACAATCCATGGCGTGTGAATCAGTGAGCCGATGTCGAACACCCGTAGAATCATCCGATCGGAGGCCAATGATGAAAACCTCGCGTCGAACACAAAGAACCTGCCATTGAGGCATGCAGACTCCAAGGTACCTGAAGGGAGTCTCTAAGTCAACTTCCTGGATAATGAGCTGAAGTCGATAGGAAGTGACCTTGATTGAAGGTGTGCCATAATGTTTCCGACATCATCGAAATGAGACAGAGAAGGATAAAATGTTTTGTGTGAGGTATCAGAGGGAGGTTAAGTATTCTGCAGAGATCAACTTCTCTTGAACATATCGGTGGCACGATAGTGGACTTGGCAGTATTTGACATCAAATGATCAGGGGTCATGGTGACAAGGCGATGAGCATATGAGTGGTCAAACAAGATAACCCAAACACACAGAGGCAAGTGTGAAAACAAGATGAGATGTCCCCACCCAGACACGAATGCAGACAAGTGCCATGCTCAAGAGCGACATAATGCTGACACGATGATAATTGTGGTTCCTTTATTCCCCCACCATTTCTGGCGAGTACCCCGGTTATTTTTGGATGACAAGCTTGACGAGGATAGCATATGCTTGGGAGGCATCATCGCGATGGAATCCGATGTCATTTAGTTTTAACAAGTCTGAAAAAGGAAGAACTCGACGTGTTTTCATGTTTAGAGAGCTTGAAAAGGCAGCGGAAAAGTAAACTCCAGGGGTGTCCTTTTTTGTAAAGTTGTGTCTCTCGAGCTCGAAAAAGTATAAAACAATGCTTGAAAGAACTGCCCGATCATTACGACTGAGGAGTACTTTTCATAAATAGTGATTTCAATCTGAAAAAGTAAAAAAGCGATCAAAACCACGTTGCTTCGTGACCATTAACGAATCGGAAACGACAAGGGTCCGACAATCTTTTTGTTTTTAAACAGTCGGAAAAGGGTTTAAAGACAACCGCCTCTCATTTCCGTGTAACGAGTCGAGAGGACCAACTCGGCATTCTTTTCACGTTTAAAAAGTCAGAAAAGAGCAAAAGATGACTCCAAAGTGACTTTTTCATGTATTTACCGAGCCCGAAAAAGTATAAAATACAACTCGTTTCGCCGCCAAAGCTGCACAAACACCTGTCGCTGCACAAGAAACCGGTGTAAAATCCATTTTTGACACAAATATTCATAAAAATGTCCATAAAATGACTTTTAAAACCTATTTAGGGGTCAAAAAGTTATAAAATGGTGAAAATGGTAAAAACAAAAAATTACTTTTCACATTTTACCTTTGGAGAGCGACATTAGGGCTTTTGGAGTGCGATCTTCAATCGGCGATTGCGACAGATCCAGTTGACCATTCAGAGCGCCGTCAGTGTTAGGTAAGAGGCCTCATCCTTTGCTCCATTTCTATCCGTTTGAAATTTGGTTTAAATTTCTTTTTCATCCTCTATAGGGAGGATTTCAAATTTAAGGGTTGCGCCCATTGGCGTGGGTTTCGGGCACGGACCCGCGCCAATGGGGCAACTTTCCCAAAGGGCACGTGGCCATGGGCGCAAATTTTTTAGAAACAGTCGCACCAACGGCCACGTGGGTTTTTCGACAAATTTTCAACAAATTTAAACCAATTTTCCTACAATTTCAAGTTATTCAAGGATCTAATTTATTGTTTTGGGCTTGTGTTTGCAGGGAAATACGCAAAAATGGTGATCGTGTGGAAAGAACGAGAACATGACCAAGTGGACACATTGGCCTTAGAAGATGAGGACTGCATGGAGGCTCTCAGAGCATGTGGGGTCAAGAAGTATTTCCTGTTGTCCTATTTGCGAGCTCAGCCAGAGCTCTTACAGTATTTGGTCAACTTGTGGGACGTACAAGAACAGGTGTTCCGAATATGGGACCAAGTATTGGAGTTAGACGTATCCGATGTCTACTTCCTCACTGGATTGTCACGACGGGGGCCGGTGCCTCAATTGACCAGTAGCAGGCCATCTGGAGAGAAGATGGAGGAGGTGAAGGCCCGAGTTTGCCCAGGTGCAAGATATGGGCAGGGCAGCTCGAAGGTGGATATCCCCACCATCCCAGACTTGACACTGAGAGCATTTTTATTTACCATCACATGAGCTGCAGGGGCACAAGCGCCCCACAAAGCTACGAAGAACCATCTGATCCTGGCGACAGAGTGCCTTAGTCCGACAGTCTTCAATTGGGTGTCAGCAGTGACGACCAATATGAAGAGGCAGTTGACCAAGGCCAAGCAGGGAAAGTTGCAGCAGTTCGGATATGGCTCCATCTTGGTGACGTTCTTTTTGGAACGCGTGCCAAGCTTCCAAGGCCAAGGGGCCTTTGTTCCTGACCCAGCACCTTGAGAGCCGAGGATGGCTCGATGGGCGGCACTGATGCCGAGGGGTGGTGGCGGTCAGCAGATGTCTTTTGGACCTGCGTTTTTCGGGTGGCTTTGCCGCCAACTGATTATGGTGGAGGATTGGCCGTATGCGGGGACAGACTTCACCGGAGACCCTGACCTTCCCCTGTCAGAGAGAGAGGACTGGGACGAGGAGATTGGTATGACCTCATTTTTTGATTTTGTGATTTTATGATTTTTTTTGGTTATTACATGCTTGTCCTAATGAACTTTATATGCATATGTAGATGTCAGCCCAGAGCATCCACCTGGCATGTCTCCCATTGCGAGGAGACACCCAATAGCAGTAGCAGCAGCATCAGATCCCTAGGAGGAGGGTGGTGACAGAGGAGAGCTTATTCAGAACCTCGAGGCTATCACTTGAGGGATTCCAGATTATGCTCGGCTAGCGGATGTCCCGCTAGTGTACCAGAGGCACACCGCGGGGGTGCCAACTCACATCCACTGACTCCTGAGACGTTTAGTGCAAGCGGTGACGTGCTACCATGAGCACCACCGAGACTAGATATCTAGGCTTTTCTTTTCCATGCATATTTTTTGAGAGACATGTTGTCTCTGGATGTATTCAGACAAACATGTATTATTTTTTGATGATGCACGGGGTGCAAACATTCTGGACACACACACACACACACACATATATATATACATATGTTTTATGGTTTATTGTACTTTATGCTTCTTATGTTATGTTGAATTACATGTTATGCAAATGCCTGTCCAACACATAATTAGCTAATGCATCGGTTAACGTATTAAGGCGTCTTGGAATATGTTGATAAGTAATGAAATAAAAATCCCTTTCTAACAACTTAACACGTAAATACAACCTTAAGATCTGATGATCTCTGACAGAATAACGCCCATTGAGTTGGTGGACGACAAGCTGAGAGTCCAAGTTCACAACCAATGTTCGGATGCCGAGGTTAATCGCCTCAGCCAATAATTCAATCACACCACTATATTCAGCGACATTGTTCATTGTACAACCTAGACAAACCCCTTGAATGTCTACTAACTCACCATGAGGATCGTAGATCACCCATGTCGTACATGACAAGTTGCGTGAACTGCGGGAGGCACCATTAGCGAAACCAACGTAAGGCGATCGAGACATATGTCCAAGAAGCAAAAAGACACAATAAGCGGCAATCACGTTGACACACCCAGACAAAAGCATGAAAACATGCACACACAACACACTTGCTGAAAGCACACGTATGTACAAAATGAAGTGCATGCATGATACTTGTTCAAGTCAAGCCCATCTCAGGGCTTACCCTATTGCACTGCTATGTGACTGGCCTAGATACTATAAGCGTCGTCTCGGCCTGTTTTATAACATGATCAACATCACCGATGATCTGCCCATGCCCCCGGGCTGAGCGAGGGTTACAAGCTAGAGGATCAATGCCCCCGTGTGCAGAGGGGCCGAGGGTAGCAACAGAGTGCAATGAGGGATCAGAACGAGTAGAAACCAAACCAAGAGAAGAAAGGTTTGGAGGTGGGAGTGAAAACACACCCATGAGGGTAGGGCCTTTGAAGAGCCCAGCTCCCACACTCTCGTAGGGGATGGAGTTATGCTCCATGAAAGGCACATTGCCTTAAGAAGAAGAAGCGAAGAAGGAGAGCTGGTCTACCGTGAGAATTTTCCCCTGGTGAGGGAAACGAATGACACGGAAGAGGGACGAAGCCACGGCACACATGGCATATGTCCAGCTCCGGCCCAGAAGGAGGTTGTAAGTAAGATTTGCATCAACGACCTCAACTTCCACTTCAATGGTCTTCCCTTCCAAAGTAATCGGCAATCGTTGAAGGATACCATAGGGGTGAGATTCTCTCCCATCAAAGGCTTCCAGCGTCGTGGGAGACTGGCTCAAAGTCGGAGACCCGATCACTTTCCAACAAGCAACAGACATGATGCAAGTTGACACGCCTTCATCAATAACCATGCGATGAATCGTTTTCGAATTGATGATGACTTGAATGAGGAAGACAATCTGATGAGGAAGCATGGGTACATGGCTCTCGAGATCAAAGGTGATCAAATCTGAATCGGTCGGGTCGATGCCACCGATGGCCAATAGTAGGGACTTCCTCTGAGGGGGAAGCTCTGGAGAACTTCTAAAGTGGACATAGCCAATGGAGCCTATGCTAAGTCCTCAACTATGCTATAGTGCTAGGCAGCACGAGCATTTGGGTTGTAAGATGATCTCCGGAGTACTCCTTTGGGAGGGGGTCAGATGGGCGTCTCAGTACTAGGTCTCTCGATGTGGAGCGGACCAGAACTGGACGGAGGAGCGCTTGAGGGGACCTCAGGCTCCTTCCCAGTGGATGACGGATATTCCTTTGTTCCAGTCGTTTTATGAACGAGAATGGTTCCAGCCATGAACACTTGGGAACCAAAGGGAGATGAAGACGAAGATGGATCAGCCACCATTTGGGTTTGTTGAGAGGGGAAAGGTTCTTTCAGAACCACAGGAATCCTAGGAGCACCTTTCAATAAATGACTAACCTCGGACCGCCTAGGGTAGTCTTTGGTATAATGATCCTCGTCACAGATAAGACAAGGATACTTTGGTTTACGCTTGGCTCCTTCCTCTGGTGGAGGTTTGGGGGAGTCCTGTTTGGGTTGCTCAGATTTTTTCTTCGCTTTCCCCTTTTTCTTTCCTTTCGAGGCCTTGTCCGCCATGGTGGGCTGAATGACGTTGACCTCGAAAGTACTTCCAGAATTAGAACCACCCTGAGAAGTGTTTTCGTTTGAAGCATTCGATTTTTGCTTCCCAGGGTTCGAGGATGATTTCTTCGACGACGGATTTACAGAGCCAATAACCCCATCAACAGATGGCTTTGGCGGAGCTTTGGATGTACCGTGTCTCGGGGCATCAGGCAAATACTCATATAAAGTACCTGACTGAGAATAAACTAAGTCGAGGTACTGAGCACGCTCGATAGCTTGCTCTTCAGTCACACAAGCTCCCATAGCAATGTCCCGTGCGATCTTAGGGACAAAGGAGGTCGTGAACCAATCGGTTGGGAGTTGATTAGGAATCCAGAACTTGATCAACCAACGACGTCGTCTCCATTCATGTATATGATCAGAGATGTGTGTGGCCGTGTCCTATTTGAGAGACGTAAGGAGATGCGTTCCCGTCTCATACCGAATGGGTAACTGAAAATGAGTGAGGAATGCCATTGCCAATGAATTGAAATCTTGAAAAGGCACACGGGTTAACTCAATGTACCATTTAGCAGCTGAGCCGGTGAAAGTCCTTTGGAACAGGCGGAGCCGGATTGAATCGTCAAGCCATGAATTCGACAAACACCAAAGGTGATAATTCATCACATGGGCTTGAGGATCCTCTCTAGCTTTGCTGTCAAATTTGGGACAATCGCCAGGTATCTTGGTTGGAACGGGCGGCCAGTATGGATTATGCAAGATAGGATCATTAGTTAATTTAGATACATCTGGCAGTTCCAACGTTGCTAAGAATGGTAGCTGAGGATTGAAGGACATCTGCGGTTGTGGATACGAGGTAGGGCTAGAGTTTCAAACCAGTTGCTGGTTGCCCCCACTGACTCTGTCCGGACGAACCAGGCCCAAAAGGACCCTGTCCGTAGGGACTCTACCCATAGGGGTTATATCCATAACTGGACGGTTGACTCTGGATCTTCCCCCCAGTGCCCCATTGGTTATCAAACTGACCTGCAAGGGCAACATACTGTTGCTGGTAATTTTGATAAGGAGTGACCTGCATCTGTTGATAATTTTGATACGGGGCAAATTGGGTTTGCCCCTGGGGTTGGTGGTATCCATATGGTTGCTGGGCTCCATACTGAGCCTGGGGACCAGGCTGTGCTTGGTAAGAAAGTTGGGATTGAAACCCACCTTGCATCTGGAGACCAGTTTGAGTCTGGGGCTGAAAACTGGGTTGAGCTTGAGAAGCCACGACCATCTACATGCCCGGTTGAGCAGGACCAAAAAGATGTCCTTGAGAAGATTGATTTTGGGCCACCTAGCCGGAAGGTTGCCCTGGTTGAGTTTGGGATGGACCTACTTGCCCAGAAGGTTGAGCTTGCTGGGTGTTAGGCTGTCCTTGTACAACCGATGGTTGTCCTTGTCGACCAGATGGCTGAGCAGACTGAACAGTTGGTTGACCTTAGGGTTGACCAACCTGTCCAGATGGCTGACTAGGCTGAGCAGTGGGTTGGCCTTGCTGCATGTAAGGCTGACCACCCTGCCCAGAAGGGTACCCTTGCTGGATTCTAGGTTGTCCTTGTTGCGCATAAGGTTGTCCTGGATTCCTGTAGGGTTGACTGGAAGGGTATCCCTACTAGACTCCAGGTTATCCTTGTTGAGCATAAGGTTGTCCCAGGTTTCTAGAGGGTTGCCCAAGATAGTTAAAAGATGCACCACCATAGGCCGAAGGTTGTCCCCAAGAGGGTTGTCCTTGTGGGCCTCCAGGTTGCCCTGGATAGGTTTGGCCATAATACTGCTGCCCATAATTAGGCTGTGTGTAGGATGGCTGACCTTGATACAATGGTCCTTGGTATGGCTGCCCTTGATCCGGACGGATTTGGCCACCACCATAACCAGTGGTACCCCAAGCGAAATTCAACCAAACTGAAACCTCAACGGCGGGCTCAGCTGACAAGAAAGTATACAAATGATGACCTATAGGGTCATAATAAGGGTCTTGCGCGCCTGGATTCTGGACAACATGCAAATATTGAGAATATGCCCCCCCTGCTAGAATGGCACCAGAAGAAGGTGGGGCACTAACTGCAGGATGAACAACTCTGGCCGTATGTGCCGATTGATCACTATGTATCGGACCGCGGAATGGACCGACAACAGTAGTTACGATCGAAGATGTTGTAATGGCACTAGGACCCAGAGTCAAAGATGCAACACAAACGGTCGGATTGGTCGGAACTGACGTGACAACAGTATTGTGAACTTGTGAAACAAAGATCCCCTAGTGGGAATGATGTTATGATCCCACATGGTACCTGAAGAGGAGCTCCTAGAGCCCATGGCATCCCTCAAAGCCCTATAGCGTAAAGGCACTGTAACACCAAGAGGGGTGACAGTGTAGGGCGTAGATATGACCAGGGATGTGGCCGGGATAGGAATCTCGATACTTGACACAACAGGCGTTTCACTCGCTACAGGAGATGTGTCCTCCATATCAGAGGAAGCCATCGGGACTGAAACACCAGTAGGAGTAGAGGGAAAATCCTCTTCGTAGGGTTCCCAAACAGGTTTCCAAAACAGATCATGAAGCTCGTCTTCTAAGGCACAAGATTTCAATGGTTGGACACTTGGAATAACAGGAAAAGTGTCACCACAAACCAGTGTCTCAGGAGCAGTAGAAGAAGGAGACCCTTGGTCACTAGGGATGGGAGACGGGATCAATGGATCCGCCAGGATGATCAAATTCAAAAAATCCTAGACAAGCTAACGAGGAAAGACCCTACTCAAAACTAACACAAACAAGATCTAACAAGGTAAGTGTGATCGTGGTCGAATAAATTTTAAGACATCAGGACATAACTTGACCTTTTCATTTTAAAAGAGTCGAGAAAAGGACAAAAAGATGACTCTAGTCACCTTTGAATGTTTAGTGAGCCCGAAGTGACAAATGCTCAAGTGAGCCTTTTCGTTTAAGGAGTCCGAAAAGGATCAAAAAGTGACTACTCTGGAGAACTAGGCAAGAGGTTTACCAGACAATCCGTAAAACTGCATATACACCTTAGCAATCATATGAAAACCAAGGACTTTCCGTACGGTAGTCAATCTTTCTAAATGCTGTGTTCGGTGCGTTACGGGTTGTAAGGTGGCAGACACAGCTTCTTGTGGATCAAGGATGATAACCTAGTGGATTCTCCCCATATACTCGACGATACGTTGGAGCACAAGTCCGTACTAGACCACAGTTGAGTCACAAAAGGAGGAATCACCCAACCTTGAGTGGAAACAAAAGTGACTAGGTTTAACGACGCCGGAGCACGTCTCTAGCCTAGACCTCTAGAATATGAGCGTTATGTTCCAATGCATTTTTAGATTTATTTAGTTTATTTTAAAGTTGATCTTGTGTTAGGTTTCAGTTTTCAGGTCCTACCGTATGTAATCTCTCAAAATTCCCTAAATGCAATCTATATGCCAAAGCATGTCATTTCATTCGATGAACGCTAGTTACGAGAGAGTTGAAGAGCTTTCATGCAAACGAAACGATCACAAAACAACAAAGAGCTTCCCTAATGCAGCTAATGAAAATTAATAAACTTTTCTTTAAGATCACTAAATCACTAATCGAAATGAAAAGTTCTAATTTTCATTAACTAATTCAAAGCAAAAGAGATTTTTCTTTTTGATGATGGAAAAATGCACTAAACAACTTTGAGAAATAACACAAACAAATTCTATCCAATACAAGCACGATCAGTTCCTCAAATCACAAATCAAACATCCAAAGAACCAAAAATATCCCAAAGACAACAATGAGCCGTGTGATCTAGGCTCAAAGTGAGACGAAGTGAAATTTAAGTGAAGACAAAGCAAGTCACTCAAATAACACAAAAAAAGGATTCACAACTACCAAACAAGCGTAAGGGAGCAAATAAAGAGTCGACCGGACCACAAAAGATCAAAACACCTGAGGAAGGCTCGATACACAAAGCCACTAGATGCCCTAGGGCTAGAAATGTGAAATCGATAGAGAAAAGCAAACACCCAAAGGGTAACGATCAAAGCCAGTCAAATCACACTCCAGCACACTCAAGTAGTCTGAAAAAAAGTACCTAGGACAAAACCCAAGCTCAAAAAGTTCACAGCCGAGCAAATTTCAAAAGTTTACAAGCCTGGCGTGATTGTCAGGCTGCAACAAGCACCTTTCAGGGATTGGCGAGGGTTGTAAATGTGCAACTTGCGCCAACTGGCGCGACTGTCACACTATAAACTAGCGCCAGCAGAGTTTGCTATGGAAAAATAAAAACAAAAGAGCGAAGGCCAAATCAGCAATACCTAAGTACACCAAGAGGAAAAAACAACACAGGCATTCAACCCAAAAAGCTAAACAAGCAGGAGAATCCAAGGAAATAACCAAGAACAAGGCAAGTTCCAAGCCGTTTAGTTCGTAAACCAAACCACAGATGGACTGAAGTGGCGTTGATCTACTTTGCTAATGCAGGGCAATAGCGTTTCGAAGGCTATTTGGCCAAACTTCAGGCTCCGTCTAAAGTTTACAAATCAAACAACAAGACAAAACAAGCAAACAAGGCAAAAAGCCAACTCCCCAGTGGAGTCGCCAAATTGTTGTGTAGATAAATCCCCTCTGCGGACAGAGGTGATCCCACTAGCCTAAATGGGGTCTAGCAACAATCAAACAACGCTAACACATAGGTTCCTAATTGCAAAGCAAAGACCAATGATGAGAGCCTACATCGAATCCAACGCCAGTATTCATAGAAGAGTCGTCGCTTCCGTTCTTTCACTTCAGCTGGTCACAATCCTCACGATCCTCATGAATAGACACCTGCACATGCAAAGAACAAGACAAATACAAGCATAAAATCTAAGAAATGCAACTATGTATCAGTCAGAAAGGACACAACTCAAACATCATTATAAAGACAATAAGAGTGGAACCATAATGATAGTCGTCTATTATTATTGATAAACAAAAGAGAATAAAACCAAGTTCTGACGTCAAATCCTCCTTTGGCTGGGTGATCAACAACACATGCCTTGCAAAGCTTGTTGGGAATGGGGAACAAGCCTCTCTCTCCTTGGTTACTTGGACAGGGATCTCCTCATTAAAGATATAGCCTTATGGGGATGAACAAGGCCTCTTGTAGCATGAGCTTAGCAATTCTCAGACTTTGGGACTTAGAATTTGGAGCTTGAAGAGTAGAATTACTAACTAGCTTGTCAAAGGTGAAAGAACAAGCTTATATAGAGAGAGGAGAAGGAGATAAGATCATCCACAAGATTCATGGGATTGTCCTTATCATTAGGAAGCTTCCATGAGAGGTGGAGAACTACTTCCCTTCTATGGAGATTCGAAGCCCAACTGAACTAACTCAAATTGGAATCAGTTCATGAATAGGTTAGGAAGAACCTTCACAAGTTGGTTTGTTAAAAACTTTGCCCAACTAGGTTGGCGCTAGTGCGACTCTGAGATAGAGCGCTAGCTGGCGCGCCCTCTTTGGAGGGTTTCCCCCATTGGCGCGAGTGATACACTGAGGAACAACGCCAATGGAAAAAGGGTTATTTTTATGGGTATTTTGCAGAAGGTGTCTTCAGGGCATATGAAGTACATACTCAAGGGGATACAATGCAAGTGTTTTCAGGTTATGTCACTTCTCACAGGTCCCAAAATAGGTCCTCCAATATGCGGGAGAAGGGGTAACAGGGACGGTGACAAAATACTGTGTAACAAATGCCCCCTAAAGCATGAGGCCCGAGAGAGAGAGGGGTGAAATGCTTTACAAGAACATGTTCGACTAAAAACATAGCCACTGGAGAACCTACACAGAGTACAACTGATATCTCAAGTACATGACATATGTGGTATGGGCGCAGCCATCCATAGCAGAGTACATAAAAATCTGGATCCAAGGTATGGACGCAGCCATCCAACGAGGATCGATGAATAGACTCAGGCATGGTCACAGCCATCCAGTGAATGAGTCATGTAATGATTATAATAATCCACAAAATGCAACCTGGATCTCAACAGACAAAATCTAGGGTCTTGCGCTCCATCTCGACCCGAACAAAGTACAAGTTCAAGCATGCGAATATGGGAGTCGCAGTCGAACATGCAAGAACATCGTCTGATTACCAGTCAATGATGAACACTGTTAACAGACGCGAGAGGTACCACCAATAATGACAATGGTCCTCAAGGTACTATAGGTACAATCCATGGCGTGCGAATCAGTGATCCGGTGTCGAACACCCATAGAATCATTCTATCGGAGGCCAATGATGAAAACCTCGTGTCGAACATGAAGAACCTGCCATTGAGGCATGCAGGCTCCAAGGCACCTGAAGGGAGTCTCTAAGTCAACTTCCTGGATAATGAGCTGAAGTCGACAGGAAGTGACCTTGATCGAAGGTGGGCCATAATGTTTCCTACATCATCGACACGAGACAGAGAAGGATAAAATGTTTTGTGTGAGGTATCAGAGGGAGGTTAAGTATTCTGCAGAGGTCAACTTTTCTTGAACATATCGGCGGCACGACAGTGGACTTGGTAGTATTTGACATCAAATGATCAGGGGTCATGGTGACAAGGCAATGAATAGATGAGAGGTCAAACAGGATAACCCAAACCCACGGAGGTAAGTGTAAAACAAGATGAGATGTCCCCACCCAGACACGAATGCAGACAAGTGCCATGTTCAAGAGCGACATACTACCGACACGACAATAATTGTGGTTCCTTTTTTCCCCACCATTTCTAGCGAGTACCCCGGTTATTTTTGGATGACAAGCTTGACGGGGATAGCATATGCTTGAGAGGCGTCATTTCGACGGAATCCGATGTCCTTAAGTTTTAACAAGTCTGACAAAGGAAGAACTCAGCGCCTTTTCATGTTTAGAGAGTTTGAAAAGACAATGGAAAAGTAAACTCCAGGGGTGTCCTTTTCGTAAAGTTGTGTCTCTCGAGCCCGAAAAAGTATAAAACAATGCTCGAAAGAACCGCCCGACCATTACGACCAAGGAGTACTTTTCATAAGTAGTGATCCCGATCTGAAAAAGTAAAAAAACGATCAAAACCACATCGCTTCGTGACCGTTAACGAACCGGAAACGACAAGGGTCTGACAATCTTTTCATTTTTAAACGGTCAGAAAAGGGTTTAAAGACGACCGCCTCTCATTTCCATTTAACGAGTCGAGAGGACCAACTCGGCATTCTTTTCATGTTTAGAGAGTCAGAAAAGAGCAAAAAGGTGACTCCAAAGTGACTTTTTCGTGTATTTACCGAGTTCAAAAAAGTATAAAATACAACTCGTTTCACCGCCTAAGCTACACAAACACCTGTCGCTGCACAAGAAACTGGCGTAAAATCCATTTTCGACACAAATATCCATTAAAATATTCATAAAATGACTTTTAAAACCTATTTGAGGGTCAAAAAGTTATAAAATGGTGAAAATGGTAAAACAAAAATTACTTTTCGCTTTTTACCTTTGGAGAGCAACATTAGGGCTTTTGGTGTGCGATCTTCAATCGGCGATTGCGACAAATCCAGTTGACCATTCGGAGCGCCGTCAGTGTCAGGTAGGAGGTCTCTTCCTTTACTCCATTTCTATCCATTCGAAATTTGTTTTAAATTGTTTTTTCATCCCCTATAGGGAGGATTTCAAAATTAAGGGTTGCGCCCATTGGCGCGGGTTTCGGGCACGGACCCGCGCCAATGGGGCAACTTTCCCAAAGGGCACGCGCCCATGGGCGCTACTATTTTAGAAACAGTCATGCCAACGGCCGCGTGGGTTTTTTGGCGAATTTTTAACAAATTTAAACCAATTTCCCTTCATTTTAAAGTGACACAAGGATCTAACTTAACGTTTTGGGCTTGTGTTTGCAGGGAAATACGCGAAAATGGTGATCGTGTGGAAAGAACGAACATGACCAAGTGGACACATTGGCCTTAGCAGATGAGGACTGCATGGAGGCTCTCAGAGCATGTGGGCTCAAGAAATATTTCCTATTGTCCTATTTATGAGCTCAGCCAGAGCTCTTACAGTATTTGATCAACTTGTGGGACGTACAGGAATAGGCATTCCGAATACGGGACCAAGTATTGGAGTTAGACGTATTTGATGTCTACTTCCTTACTGGATTGTCACGACGGGGGCCGGTGCCTCGACTGGCCGGTAGCAGGCCATCTGGAGAGAAGATGGATGAGGTGAAGGCCCGAATTTGCCCAGATGCAAGATACGAGTCAGGCAGCTCGAAGGTGGATATCCCTACTATCCCGGATCTGACACTGAGAGCATTGTTGTTTACCATCACACGAGCTGCGGGGGCACAGGAACCCCACGAAGCTACGAAGAACCATCTGATCTTGGCGACAGAGTGCCTTAGTCCGACAGTCTTCAATTGGGTGTCAGCAGTGACGACCAATATGAAGAGGCAGCTGACCAAGGCCAAGCAGGGCAAGATGCAACAGTTTGGATATGGCTCCATCTTGGTGACGTTCTTCTTGGAACGTGTGCCAAGCTTCCAGGGCCAAGGGGCCTTTGTTCCTGACCTAGCACCTCGAGAGCCGAGGATGGCTCGATGGGCGGCACTGATGCCGAGGGGTGGTGGCGGCCAGCAGATGTCTTTCAGACCTGAGTTTTTCGGGTGGCTTCGCCACCAACTAATTGTGGTGGAGGACTGGCCATATGCGGGGACAGACTTCATTGGGGACCCTAACCTCCCTCTGCGAGAGGGAGAGGACTGGGACGAGGAGATTGGTATGATCTCGTTTTTTGATTTTGTGTTTTTATGATTTTTTTGGTTAGTACATGCTTGTCCTAATGACCTTTATATGCATATGCAGATGTTGGCCCAGAGCGTCCAGCTGGCATGTCTCCCATTGCGAGGAGACACCCAGCAGCAGCAGCAGATCCTCAGGAGGAGGGTGGTGACAGAGGAGAGCTCATTCAGAACCTTGAGGCTATCACTTGAGGGATTCCAGATTACGCTCGGCTAGTGGATGTCCCGCTAGCGTACCAGAGGCACACAGTGGGGGTGCCAACTCGCATCCACCGACTCCTGAGACGTTTAGTGTGAGCAATGACATGCTACCATGAGCACCACTGGGACTAGATATCTAGGCTTTTTCTTTTCCATGCATATTTTTTGAGAGACATGTTGTCTCCGGATGTATTCAGACAAACATGTATTATTTTTTGATGATGCACGGGGTGCAAACATTTTGGACAC
>APFE031286490.1:152164-170520 GCA_000404065.3 Pinus taeda
GTTATGCAAATGCCTGTCCAACACATAATTAGCTAATGCATCGGTTAACGTATTAAGTCGTCTTGGAATATGTTGATAAGTAATGAAATAAAAATCCCTTTCTAACAACTTAACACGTAAATACAACCTTAAGATCCAATGATCTCTGACAGAATAACGCCCGTTGAGTTGGTGGACGACAAGCTGAGAGTCCAAGTTCACAACCAATGTTCGGATGCCGAGGTTAATCACCTCAGCCAATAATTCAATCACACCACTATATTCAGCGACATTGTTCATTGTACAACCTAGACAAACCCCCTGAATGTCTACTAACTCACCATGAGGATCGTAGATCACCCATGCCACAGATGACAAGTTGCGTGTACTGCAGGAGGCACCATTAGCGAAACGTAAGGCGATCTAGACATCTGTCCAAGAAGCAAAAAGACACAATAAGCAGCAATCACGCCGACACACCTAGACAAAAACATGAAAACATGCACACACAACACACTTGCTGAAAGCACACATATGTACAAAAATAAAGTGTACGCATGATACTTGTTCAAGTCAAGCCCATCTCGGGGCTTACCCTATTGCACTGCTGTGTGATTGGCCTAGATAGTGTAGGCGTCGTCTCGGCCTGTTTTATAACATGATCAATGGCACCGATGATCTGCCCATGCCCCCCCGCCGAGCGAGGGTTACAAGCTAGAGGATCAATGCCCCCGTGTGCAGAGGGGCCGAGGGTAGCAACAGAGTGCAATGAGGGATCAGAACGAGTAGAAACCAAACCAAGAGAAGCGAGGTTCGGAGGTGGGAGTGAAAAGACACCCATGAGGGTAGGGTCTTTGAAGATCCCAGCTCCCACACTCTCGTAGGGGATGGAGGTATGCTCCACGAAAGGCACATTGCCTTCAGAAGAAGAAGCGAAGAAGGAGAGCTGGTCTACCGTGAGAATTTTCCCCTGGTGAGGGAAACGAATAACATGGAAGAGGGACGAAGCCACGACACGCATGGCATATGTCCAGCTCCTGCCCAGAAGGAGGTTGTAAGTAAGATTTGCATCAACGACCTCAACTTCCACTTCAACGGTCTTCCCTTCCAAAGTAATCAGCAATCGTTGAAGGACACCATAGGGGTGAGATTCTCTCCCATCAAAGGCTTCCAGCGTCATGGGAGACTGGCTCAAAGTTGGAGACCCGATCACTTTCCAACAGGCAACAGACATGATGCAATTTGACGCGCCTTCATCAATAACTGTGGGATGAATCATTTTCGAATTGATGATGACTTGAATGAGGAAGGCGATCTGATGAGGCAGCCTAGATACATGGCTCTCGAGATCAAAGGTGATCAAATCCAAATCGGTCGGGTCGATGCCACCGATGGCCGATAGCAGGGACTTCCTCTGAGGGGGGCAGCTCTGAAGAACTTCTAAAGCGGACATAGCCAACGAAGCCTGTGCTAAGTCCTCAGCTATGTTATAGTGCTGGGAAGCACAAGCATTTGGGTTGTAAGATGATCCCCAGAGTACTCCTTTGGGAGGGGGTCAGATGGGCGTCTCAGTACTAGGTCTCTCGATGTGGAGCGAACCAGAACTGGATGGAGGAGTGCTTGAGGGGACCTCTGTGGTCTCTTTTACTGGTCATTAGCTTTAGGGATAGAACTACATGAGAAATCTTGATTTTGGTTATGTGCATTAGGGGATTTTTGAGGTCTAAAATGGGCCTCCTAATGAAATTATAAAATAATAGTGGAAATAATAAAAATAATATTAGATGGCATCATAAAATTTTAGAGGGAAAAAAGAGAAAACTATTTTTTCAACTCATATTTTCAACTTATCTCCCTATGTGTTTACTCAAATTTTGAGAGGAAACACTCGTTGGATGCATAATTTTATTCCTCATCCAAGGAGTACCCATGTTGCATACTTTCCATGGACCTCGCTACACGAAAACTGAGAAATACATGAAAAATGTGATTACAATAATGTTTTTTCATGTATTTCTCATTTTTTGTGTAGCAAGGTCCATCGAAAGTATGCAACATGGGTACTCTTTGGATGAGAAATTAAATTTTGCATCCAACGAGTACTCCCACTAAAAATTTGAGTAAAACCTTAGGGAGATAACTTGAAAATACGAGTTGAAAAAATAGTTTTGTTATTTTACTAATTTTTAATCTTTTTACTTTTTTACTCCAAAAATGGTGAATCATCCCCCATGGTTGACATCATCATCTTGAATCCTATTGGTTCTTATGAAGTTTATTTTGGTTGTACATTTTTCTTAGGAGGCCCATTTTAGACCTCAAAAGTCCCCTAATGGTCCTGCTTCCCAATACCACCTACATTACTCCCCTTCCACTCATTTTAGCCCCATTCATCTCTTTTCCATCCAGGTCCACATGTGTCCACTAGGTTCGCATAGGGTTAGCCTCCCCCTCCCCTTGTCCACACCTTGGGTCGGGCCTGAAATGATGCCCTCAAGGTTGATGTAGCTAAAACGAAAATAGAAAGCATAATTTGGCCACTCTCAACAAGAAATGTACCACAAAATGTAAAACATGGTCGGGACATACAAATTTATCACATGGGAAAAAGCAAAACATGAGCTCTATCCCTTATCCATGGTCATCACCCTAGTTCCTATGGGTCCTAGATCAACCCCCACCATCATTAAGCAACCCATGATTGTCACAAACCCTAGTGGGCAATGAAACACCCCACCTTAAGGGGGTATCCACTACTATATATTACTCATCATGCTCTCATCCCCTGGAGCCCTGAGAAGTTATGAAGAAAAATCAATCAAAGGAAAAGGGCATATGAAGAAGGGTGGAAAACGAAGCTCGGGGTAACTCATGTATAATGATTGTCTCCCTCCTACACTCATATGCCCAGGTATGGGCTTCCCTCATTATACTTACCCTTACACCATGACATGTGGTATAGATGTTTCCCCTGATCCCCACTATATTCCATTACTATATCATTTTCCACCTACCAGTTTAGGAATGTACCATGGACATATCACCTTGTTTAGAGGTTGAATCCACCTAATAGATTCCTTGGTTAAACCCATTATTGACCTTAGAGACACTTGTACATGCCATAGCCCACTATGGAAGGGCATTCCACCATGAAGTGCCCCATTGATTCCATGACTTGTAAGCTCTTTTAATTTATTATTACAATGACTTTTTTAATGGAAGGCAAGGGGATGCATTGGATCTTATGCACGATTGCAGGTGTGTTTCCATTTGGGGCTTGATCTCCCTATACGGGTTTCTAGCTCTCCAAAGGGCCACATTGGCACTTGTAGGGTGAGCATTAAGAGCCATGGGCCTCCACCATAGAAGATGTTACTTCATGGATCTCCAACAATGCTCATTGGTTGCTCGTATTCCACCTTTTGGATGAGGATCGTGCACTTGGTTCACCATGCCCAACTAGCTCCACACTTGCACTATACACTTGGTAGATGTTCTAGGGTCCATAAGATGTCTCCGGATGTAGAGGGAGTGGTTTTTCATCATCCTAGAGGTTATAGGTGGTCTATAGGAATTTTTGATCCACTTGGAGACCCATGAGGGTATTGGTTTGCCCCCACACCACACTTGGGAGCACCACATGTTTTTTCTTGGAAAACAAAGAGCCAACCCCTTGTTCACATTGTTTGGAGTCTAGTTCTTCATCATGGAACCCTTTGGACTTCATTAAGCCTCCTCAAAGGCCCAACAACTCACTTTTTTCATCATTCGACCCTCTTAAGAGGCTTCGTATTATGTTGTTTAGCTATTTGGCGAGTTTGTCACCAAAAGTATTGTTATCATGCACATTAGTTTATTTTAGGGGCTCAATTAGGCAAAATTAGATAAATCGAACTCATTATACATTGTATAAATATATGATAGGTGATTCATTCTCTCATCATCACTTGGATTATATTATTATCTCTTGTGAGATTTTCGCTATACCTTTTGGAGGACAAGATTTGATGATATGGATGAATTTTTATGTTTGAATATCTCTCTCTTGTCTTGGAGCTTCTCTATTGGCATAATTTGATGATTGGATATAGTATTTTATACATGTAAGTGCTATTTTAATGATTATTATTTTTATTTAATTTTTTGACATGAATGTTGCTAGGATTTTCACTATACAAATCTGAAATTTACTACTTTTCTATACGAATTGGTGGAAATTGTGATATTTTATAGTGTTGAATTATGTCATGGGCCATGTATGAATGAGTGAATGTTTCTAAAGATATTTTATGTTAAATACATCTTGAAAATTCATCATTTATTGTAAATTGAAGTATAAAGACCTTAAAGCAGCTGCTCTCATGCCCTAATGTCATGCGAAACTGTTTGAAGGCCTCCTCGATCGGGTGAAATATCTCCAAAACATAAATTATCCTTGACTCCATCTCTCCCAAGAGAAAGGCACTAATCCTCCATATATGATCACTTTTAAATCTTATTCCTCTAACCTCCCCTTCTTTTTCTAGTCCTAGCCTCCATAGGTCACCTACGACATCACTTTTCTCACGATTTAGCCATCAAAATAATTTGATATCTTGCCCACGATTACGTTGGTGTGTCCTCTAGAAGCCCTCTAAATTTCACAAAATTTCATCAGTGGGATCTTGAGATATCTCATGCCCTAGCTCGAAGATCGATTCTTGCCCTTGGTTTCCCATTGGCTAGTAGCCTCAATAGGATCATAGCATTAAATTATCAAAATTATATTCTTTCTTTAATCATCTTCCCTTCCCTATTTATGTCAAGCACATCCTTGGTTGATAAACTCCATACCCTTGACCTAATTGTGGGCCCACTTGTCCTTTTGTGGTCTCGCAATTTTCTTATTCCAATTTCACAAAGATCACATAAAAGCTAAGTCTCCATAAATACCCCTAGGTCTAGGAACCATCTTGGCAAAGCATACTCTCATAACCTAACCCTAAGGATATTCTTGGCCCTTCCTAGAGAGCCCACCACCTTGATTCCAAAGTAAGTATTGTAGCCTATTTTTCACTGTGTTTTTAATTGTGAAAAAGAAACAAAAAATGATATAATGCTAAAAAATAAAAACAAAATCAAAATAGTGTTAAGTATTTTAAAAATAAAGAGTGGATTAATATTCAAATAGAGCATGATGTATCATAAATATGAAGCTTTTGGGTGGGGCCCTGTCGGAGTTTAAAAAATTCAAAATTTTAAAGCGTAGGCTAGTTCATCGAGCAGACTTTGTTGTGTCGGGACCCTCCGATGGTTCCAACCCAACATCACAAACAGTTCGATGGTTATGTCCTCGGGTGCCTCCGTAAAGCATTCAACAACAAATGGGTTCACCAACCATCAGCGACCCAGATTGATTACGAGATCATTACCAGTGGGCCTTGCCCATCACGATGGGTGATCTCATAACCCTGCAACAAGTGAGTGTGACTCTACAGGAGAGTTCACACATCATCACCGCATCATCGCCATGCCACCCTATCACAATATCATTTCATTTCCACCACATAATCCATCCCGTACATGTCACTTTAACATTTAATCCTGTTTTCCCTCCCATTTTTCCATTTTCCCATAAACTTTGTTTCAATTTCATTTTTCACATTGTCATTTTCAATTCCCATTGTTTGTAGCACGTTGCAGTCATTGTCCCACTTGAATTCAAATTAAGTAATTCCAACCATTGTTATCTAGGTATTTATACATCATATTCAACTGCTAAAATCTTCAAAATGTCTAAGAAATCAGTGTTGTCAGGTTCTTCCACCCACATTCCTATCATGGAAACTAAGAGGGATGTTTTTTATCCTATTTTCTCACTAAATCTAATGGAACTTCATTAACACATTATAGCCAACCAAAAGGAGTCTATTGTGTATGCTGCAGTTGTAAAGTCTAGTCTTTTCGCTGCTATAATTCCCCAAACTAATGTCTTCCCTGAGTTCATTCACTAGTTGGTCTCTGCCCTTTACCCTCATAAGTGTTTTGTAATGAATTCTTTAGATGAAAATATATTTCATATATCTTCTATTTTAATCAAATAATCATTGGTTTTTCCACCTTCAAACCTTTACACCCCATTTTCAGAGGAAACATTATTGTCAGCAATTCAAAAATTGTCTAGGAAGGATTATGCCCATGATGACCTTCTTTTTAATATCTACAGGACAACAATTGCCTTTGGATCCCACTCAGTTTTCCTTTGAAACTTTTGTTGAAGATGTGAGACCATTTTTTCAAATAATTGCCAAGGTTTTTGGAAGGGAAGATACAACTTTCATTGACCGAGCTATTTTGGGGCTGTTCAATTTAATTTTGCAACCTCAAATTGTGCTTTATATACCATCTTATTGGGACAAATTGGTCTATTCTCAGTTGTTAGACCTAGCTATTACTAGATGTTTTAGATTCCCATCATTAGTAACTTATCTTTTCCTATAGACTCATTTTAAGAGTTTCATGCATTTGGGTCTAAATATAATGGATTATATAAAAAGAGGAAATTCGTAGTGAATTGGATAGATACCATGAGAGTTCATTCTAATTATGCAGGATTTACATATTTTTCTTCTTCTTTTATGTCATTTGTCTATTCCATCATAAATATCTCTACTCCACCTTGTATTTTGCCAAAATCCCAATCTCTTCTACAACTTAGTAAAGATGTCAAAGTGGGTGATTGGTTCCAATTTGAAGATTATGTTAAAATCAGGCTATATGGAGCATAGGTTGCCCCTTATAGACTTCCCACATTTGTACCTATGAGTTTGTTTTCTTTAGAATTCATTAGGTAGAGTTTAAATGTTGATCAAGTTCATTTTGTACCAGCAAAGAAGGGGCATTTATTCAAATTCCCAAAAATTGTTGGGCCTTTTATTGTGAGCAAAAGACAGGCCATGGAAGAAGTGGAGAAGATTATTGGAGACATACAATTTCATTATGGTGAGAAATGGTCATATGATCCTAAACATATCATTTCTAAAATAAGAGTGAAAAAATTCATATGCTCCCTATATACATGAATCTCGACAAAATGTGGAAAAATTAGCAAATGGTGGTAAGACGGGAGCATAAGGAGGGATAGAGATTGAAACTCCACATCCTACAAAGAAGGGTCTAAAAAGAGGAAGTGAAGAAATAATTGATTTGGAGGGTGAAACAAATCAAATCTCTAAAAATCTAAGGTTGTGTGAAATATAAAAAAAGCTTGAATCTCTAGTTGCAAGCTCCTAAACTGCAATGGTTTTTCAGTTGCAATTGGGAAAAGTAACTTGTACACCTTCTTCCCCTATGCTTGAAGAAACTTCTCAAAGTTGTGTTCCTTTTCTAAAACAATTATACAATCAAATCGAATAAAGAAATAAGAGGATAAAATAAAGTGTTGAATCTCAGGGTGAAACGCAATCTATTTCTGGATATCACACTATTTGTTGTCTACCATGGATCTTGAAATAAATCAATTGAAAGTATATTTTTCTCATCCTTATTCTCTAACTGTTTCATCATCAGCAGGTTTTAAGACTGTCAACTTAATTGTGGATGCAAGAGAAATTCCAATGCGTGGCAAGATCAATTTGCATAGGCAAACTGGAAAATTAATTTATAATGATTTAAGAAAAACATCCCTGACTATTAGTAAGGTAGAAGCTTTGCTAGGAAACGTTTCAAATCATATGAAATTGGAAAAGGCAAATTCTAGAGCAATATTCACCCATAACGAAGAATTGAAGAAGCTAATTGTAAAAATTGGTGTCAATTTGGAAGACATAACTATTGTACAGAAACTCCTGCAAGGGGTAGAGACTAAAATTCAGGTGTTAGGGAAAAAGTTGAAATTACCTTTTTTGGAGCAAGTCATGGCCCCAGAGGTAGCTTAGGTGGAGAAAGAAAAAGAGATTTTGAAAAATGAACTTTTGCAGAGGAACAATGAAATAGATTCTCTCAAGGATATGAATTCTAGCCTATAGAAGAAGTTAGATACACATGTGTGTACTATCTTGATACAAATAGATTATGATGATCCAACAGAGAAACTAACCAGAGTAATGACTTAATTGAAGATATCAGAGGATGAGATGAAGAAAATGCAAAGAAACTTGGATTATACAAAGCAAATTATGAAGATAACGGAAAGGGAGTTTGGCATGACCAAAAACATTGTCTCGCAATATCAAAATGACTACCAAATTACTTCTCGTGAGATTAAAGAATTGAAAGATAAAGTAAATGGGAATATGTCCCTCATTCAATCCAGGGAAATTATCTGGAACGATAATATTCATACAATGAAGAACATTTTGGAATTTATGTCAATTGTAGCAGAGGAGAAAACCATTTTAAAAGATTTGGAGAGCATCATTGCAGCCTATAAATAGAATATCCAGCAATGTGCAAAATTTTCCAAGAAGATAATTGATTTTCTTAATTCCAAGTCATCACGGGAACTAAGAGAAATGAAAATTGAGGACATAATGAATTGGTTTTGCATACTAATAAAATGGTGTTGAAGAATTTATAGAGAAAGATGGTTGAGACAAAGTTGGGAGAAATTAAAGAATCTGTTTTGAAATTCAACACCAACTTTGATAAAAGAACCAGGGTAGGATTGCCTTTATGCTGGGATGAATAGGGAAATCTACTTCCTTGGGAGACTTATGAAACTTTGTTGGTAGAAGCTAAAAGTAAGATTGGCCCTCTGATGAAAAAACAACAATTCTGAAATGAGCAACAATTGTAAATTATCTTCACAAGGAATTTCAGCTGTTATGGTTAATTAGAACTCTTTTTACTGAGAAGCCAACTTATGGTCGAATTACTAATTTTAGAATGGCTCACACAATGTTTGTAAAGAGTCAGAGCTCAGATGTAACAATATGGAAAAATGCAGAGAGTGGATGTCCCCTACAACAATAATAACATAAGATTGACCCTCTACAAATGACCCTGAACAAGAATTACAAATCACTCAATAAAGAAAAGCCACCTGTTATTTCATCATAATTTTCCAGAAACCTCTTTATAATAGTGATATAATTTTGTTTTTAATTTATCATAGCTAAAATTCCTTCGAAGGACTGAATAGACTAAAGCAATTCAAGTAGTTAGTCATTTTGACAATTGACAGTTTCATAACTGTCATCATTGTAATCATCATAAAAAAATAAAATTTGGGGAAACAGGAAGGGTTCCAAGTTTTTTGACTTCAGAAGGAAAAATACTTCTTTGTGTGTAATTTTTCTCATCTTCTTGGAAATTTGAATAAATTTTTTCAAAGTGATTCCAAACATATCTTTGAATGTGACATGTGTTCTCATATCTTTGTGTAATAATTTAATGTTTTTCTTCTATGGGAAAGAGTAATGAAGCAGTTGGTATTTAATAATACAGTTTCACTGAATTCACAGTATCTGTAAGTTAAAGTTAAATAACCATAATATGCGCTCCTCTTTTCTGTATTTCCATTCATCTGTCTTCCATATTTCTACTAAATTTCAAAGCAATAGATTCTGCTATAAGTAGCATCTTGTTTTAAAATTTCAAACATATTTTTCACCCCTTTACTACAAATTGAATCACATTCATTATCAGAGAGGCCATTTTGAAAGGTGTTTTTATTCCAAGAATATTTCATAATTATTACCTCTAAAAAGAATACTTCCGAAGTTTCATAATGGGACAACAAATCAAGTTTTTTATCATTTTGAAAAAATGTCTTGAGCATTGACCTCTACTCATCCAGGGGTTGTCTCCGAAGTTAAAACAACAAGAAATACATACAATTGAGTCTCTCTTGTGAATATTCCTTGGGAATCACCTTTCATCATTTTCATTGAAATATCCATTACCGTAATTCCTCTCATATTGGGTCTCCTCCCATCGGTGAAAGTTCGTAAAGAGTAGGGAGCCTTACCTAAGGTGACAGTGGGTTATCACTCCATTGTTTCCCTTAACCTAGTAGATTCAAAATAGCATCCCCTCCTAGGACCCCTACTAGTTTGAGCAGTAACATTTTGGTGCTGTTGTCGGGGAGGAAAGAGGTTTGCCTCCCTAGTGAATCATTTAGGAATTGATTCATTAACATCAATTCAAATTTTCCTCTTTGAATACATTCATTGTCCAAAGCCCTAGGTTACTTGAAGGTGACAACATGCCTCCTTTAAATCGGGTCACTGCAACATGGGGAGAACAAACTCCGTCACCTGTTAGAACTACCCTTCTCTCTGAATTTGAAAAAAGGTCAGCAATCTGACCCCAAACATGGCAACTAGTTCTTGTCCATATAAGACCTAACCAAAATGACTAAAAGTGAAAGGCATTTGGTTAGTGTCTTTTCCCCTTTGAAATTGAGTAATGACCCAAAATATTTACTTGATAAATACAATAACTGGTTTCCCAAGTTCAAAGGTGATGCTATCATAAGTGCCCATGACCATGTCTAAGAATTCTATTGGAACATGTTTCCTAGGTTGATATTTGATAAAGATATGCTCATGATGCTTTTTTCTTTGTCTCTTGAAGGAAAAGCAAGATAATGGTACCTTAGTCTTCCCTAGGATGCATAGATGACTCCGACCAATTTGAGGACATCTTCATGAGAAGATGGTCATGTAATGCACAAGGAACCTTCAAAATTGAGAATTTCTATTAAATAAGTAGGGGAAGGGAAGACATTCGAGAGTTCATCCAAAAAATTGATAGGGTAGTTAGGGATATCCTCAACCATTTGAGGCCTCTTGATTCTAACATACTTGAAAATTTTATCAAAGTTGTAGGTGGCCAGCTAACCTATGCATTAAGGGATAAGAAACCTGAAACCTTGGCTGAGAATAAAGAGATATCTATGGAAGTAGAGGAAAACCTATGAATTTCCAAGATGGATGTTAATGATCACCTCAAGGCTAAGGTTGAGGTGAAGAAGGTAAACTTGAAAATCAACGCGAAGAAACCGTTCTGGTACTTCTTATGAAAATGGAAAATCTCAGCAAAGAAATGAATTGATAAAATAGGCTCTACATGAAAAAACTCAATTCTTTGGAAAGGGCCCAACAACCTAGATATATCCCAAAAGGGAACCCTTTCCCTAAGAAAAAAAATGAGGAAGAAAAGCCAATATAATTGCAAGTACCCAACACTTTGGCCCAACTAATGCGGTTGAGAAAGATTCATCTTCTGAATATGAGAAAAGTGATGAGGATAAGAGTGATGATGAAGAAGTAGATGAGCAGGCTAACCTTGTAGAATCTGAAGTCTTCAACATTTTTCTAGGGTGTTCGTATATTCATCCACCCATTAGTGAGGTCACCATCAAAGAAGAAAAGGAAGAGACAATCCTTAATGTTGATGATAGTGGAAGATTCAAAGGGGTCCAATATTCATGGAAGGACAATAACAAAGGCCCTACAACCTCCGAGAAACCCAACAAAGATGACTCAATTCCTAGGAATGTCTCTCCCAAAGAGATTCTCCCTAAATATCCCCCAAAGAAGGATCCTTTGAAGAAATCCAATCCCAAAAAGAAAGAAACCATAAAAAGGGACAAGGGTAAGGAGGTCGGACTTGACATTGATATGGAGACTACTATAGGGAAAAATGATATACAAGTTCCATTAAAAGAGATTGCAAAGCTTCTTTGACAACAATGGAAAATCAAGAGATCCCTGGACCTTGAAGAGGTGGAATAACCTAAAGAATTGCATAATATCCACCTTCCCGGTCTCAACCGAGTACATGAGCCATTTATACTTACCTTAGCCATAAATAAAATTTTATTACTTAATTGCATGTTTGATTCAGGGGATTCCAAAAGTATCATGCGGCTAAAATTCATGAAGAAATTAGGTCTTAACATAACTCAAGAGTATAAAAAGGTTTGTGGTTTTAACTCCAAACCTATAGAAGTAGAGGGCCTCATAAAATATATGAAGATTTCTTTGGCTATGAAATATGATATATCATTGCTTATGGACATTGTGGTCATCAATATCCTTGATGTATGGAGGATGTTGCTATCAAGGAAATGGGGAACCACTGTTGAAGGTAATCTCTAAATGGACTTGCCATATGCCACTATCCTGCAATCTGATGGAACCCCTTTCATCCTCTATAGAGAGCCTACATACCATACTCATGTGGTCAAACCAGGGACAATCCCATACTACAAATGAGATGAGATTGAGAAGCCTTATCCCATCCTCCCTTCATAAGAATTTTGTATTCTCAAGCGACCAAATCACAAAGAAAACAAAGAGTGGAAGTCCAAAAGGGAATACAAGGTTGGGGATGTGATCTTGCTAGACACAAATCCAATGCCCATTAGGGTTCATGGGAAAGTTGGGGAATATATTGCTACATTTCCAAACTCAACGACGAACTTTGGCTACAACCTGTCAAGTTAAGTCGTATCACCCCTTTCCTTGATACTTGACGTTGTATTATATGCATGTTAGGGTAGGATGCATTGCATGTTGATTTTCTCATTATAACTAACATCATATGATATTTTCATGATATATTAGTTGCATCTAGATTAAAATTGCACTTTAATGTCTTGTTGATTTTTGTGGCCTAATACTAAGCATGGGTAATCATGAGACACCAAAAAAACATGTTTCCCCGTGTGCTTGGTATTTCATATGTGCAGGTAACAGGTCTACGATACCATGATATTGTTGGTGTTCCCATGACCTCCCATTCAAGTAGCTTAATGCAATTTCTGAGAGATCATGTCCCAGTTGAAGCCAGATGTTACCCACCACCTATGGGTAGTGTATATAGGAGAAAATTTTTCTCCTAGATGGTTCACAGCTGACAACCAACAATCCCTTGTAGCCCCTAGATAGCTCGATGTTCCATTTTCTCTGCCACCTAAGCCATCCATGTGGTCCCTTTTCCCATATGTTATGAATGTATGTTTGAAGGTGAGCCTCTAGACACCAAAGGTATGGATTTTCTTTGGTTTGGTTGAGTAATTTTGTTTACTTTTCATGGGAAATTTTGGGCATAGATTGGTGGGGGAATTAGGCAGAAAGAGTGGGTTAGGTCTGTATTCTTGTCTCCACTACCTAATTTCATGGTTATCCTTGTATCCTAGTCTCGTGGATCTATTTTACTAGGGATTAGCTTTAGGGATGGCACTACATGGGAAATCTCAATTTTGGTTGTGTGGTCCTGCTTCTCGATACCACCAACATTATTCCCCTTCCACTCATTTTAGCCCAATTCATCTCTTTTCCCATCCGAGTCCACTTGTGTCCAGTGGGTCCGCATATGATTAGCCTTCCCTTGTTCACACCTTGGATCAGGCCTAGAATGATGCCAAGTAGGTTGATGCAACTACAAGGAAAATAAAAGGCATAATTTGGCCACTCCCAATAGGGAATGTACCACAAAATGCAAAAGATGGTCAGGACATACAAATTTAACACGTGGGAAAAATCCAAACATGAGCTCTACCCCTTATCCATGGTCATCACCCTAGTTCCTATGGGCCCTAGATGATCTCCCTCAATCATTAAGGAACACATCATTGTCCCAACCCCAGGTGGGCGAAGAATAGCCCCACCTTAAGGAGGTATCCACTGTTATATATTACACATCGTGATCTCATCCCCTGGAGCCCTGAGCAGTTATGAAGAAAATTCAATCAAAGGCAAAAGACACATGAATAAGGTGTTATTTTTATAGCATAGAATGTGTTATAGCCTTGAAATTTTGTGGAGACTAGAATACATGAGATATCCAAAACCTAGAAGTCATTTTTGAAATTTCCTCCTAGAAATGACTTAATTAGATTATTAGCCAATTTTTAAATATTTCTTAAGTCTAAACATAGGGAATTTGGTTAACTAATCAATATTAATTAATTCAAGGTGAGAATCATCTAGAAACTCACATGGATCGATCTAGAGATGATCCTAGCCATCGTTTAAGTTTTAGTTTGAGTCGGCGGTGCTCCAACAATGGATTATAAGAGGAGGTCGATGAAGTGATGGAGATGAAACTTGAACAGTTTGATTTTTTAGGAGATTGATTTCCAGAGTAGCAGCAATCAGTTGTCAGAAAGAGAGCTAGATATCGAAGCAGTGAGAGAAGGGTAGAGATAGTGAGGTTGAAGGAGGCATTCTAGATCCAGCGAGAGTATTTGCAGAGAGGTAGAAGAGCCACAGAGAGTGATCCAAAGAGAAAATGGCATCATCGGATGGTATTCATCCACCCATGGTATTTATCCACCCATGGTATTGTAAGTGGCATCCACCCATCATATTTTCCCATGGAATTGTCACATCCACCCATGGTATTCATTAACCCATGGAATTTACCTGTGGTATTGCAACCGAAAAAGACTATAATTAACATGTCACATTTTGTAAAAGGAGATATTGTCCACCATAATGTAGTACTTACAGTTATTATATGTTTTAATAAAAAGTTTCTTTGTGATTTTTTTATTGTGTGTTCTCTCATTTTCTTTTTGGCATTGCAATTTTTCAAACCTTGGAGTCCTCTCCCCCAAGATCCATTTCAATTTTTTTTAGATCTTGGGGGCCTCCCCCAAAGATCCGGATTAGTGATATCCAAGAAAGTTATAATTCCATGGGAATGAGGGTTTAATGCATATTTTAGTTTCAAATTTTTACAGCAATATTCAACAAACTTCAGGGACGTGCTATGACTTCCACGAAGCACTTTCTTGGGCTAAGCAGGAATAATTTTTATTTTTTCACTTTTTTGCAAGATTTTTTTGGGTGGAGAGTTTGCAAATTAGATATGAAACATTTGGTGAACATTTTACAAACAAAAAAATAACATATCTGGATTCCTTGCAAAAAAATACCAAAATTAAAAAAACAATTCGGCCGCATCAAAGTTTGGATGAGGGAGATATCGCTGATTTAAAATCAGCTATGTTGTAGAATTTTTTCTAACGACCTGGTGGAAGATGACTCTCCTATCATTTTTTTCAAATTTTGTGCAGAATTTTAGAACAATTATTGCAGATCTGAGCTCCTTTTGGAAAATCACCCAATTTCAAAAAAACAATGGGTCAAATCAGAGTTCGGATGTGGGAGATATTGCTGATTTAAAATCATCTATTTTTTCATAACTTTTGTGACGACGGAACAGTTGCAATGCGAATCTAAGATTCCAGAGTGTGCAGATAAGGATTGCTAAAGATGCAGAATGGTCATTCTGTTTCCAAAAATAGGTTATAATAAAGATTTTGAGTTATATTGTCCGAGTTATGTCCATTTTAAATTTGGAGCAACATTTGGAGTGGGCTCCCTTTAGGGACGTGCCCTCCCACCCCGCTTTAATAGGCACCTGCTTCACATTCATCAGTTTCAGCGTAGCAACATCTGGCTTGGGTTCGTTGGAGACGTGCACTCCCACCCCAGGCTATGTAGGCACCTGCTACTTCATCAACAATCAACATCATGGTTATGGGTCAACCACACAAAATCCTTGTCATTGAAGTCCATTTGCTAGGGCGCACGCTGTTAGTATCACAGTTGGTCACACATATTACAGGGTATCTCTATTCTTCGTCTTCGTTTGTCATGGTTATGGGTCACCCATAAACCCATGCTTCATCGAAGTCCATTTTCTAGGCCACACACTGTTAGTATCACAGTTGGTCACAAGCATTACAGGGTATCTCTATCCTCGGATCTTCGTTCATCATGGTTATGGGTCATCCACAGACCCACACTTCATCAAAGTCCATTTCCTAAGACACACACTATCAGTATCACAGTTGGTCACAAGCATTACAAGGTATCTCTATCCTCGGATCTTCGTTCATCATGGTTATGGGTTAACCACATAAAACCATTCTCTTTAGTGGCTCTTCATATTCAACAAAGGCTTGCAGGAGGGAACTTCATGCAATAGGGACCATTTCTTCTTAAGGAGGGAGGAATGCATTAGGGGATTTTTGAGGTCTAAAATGGCCTCCTAAGAAAAATGTACAACCAAAATAAACTTTATAAGAACCAATAAGATTCAAGATGATGATGTCAACCATGGGGGATGATTCACCATTTTTGGAGTAAAAAAGTACAAAGATTAAAAATCATAAACTACTTTTTCAACTCGAATTTTCAACTTATCTCCTTAAGTTTTTACTCAAATTTCAAGTGGGAGTACTCATTGGATGAAAACTTTAATTCCCCATCCAAGGAGTACCCATGTTGCATACTTTTGATGGACCCTACTACACGAAAAATGAGAAATACATGAAAAATGTGATTGCAATCATGTTTTTCATGTATTTCTCATTTTTTGTGTAGCAGGGTCCATTGAAAGTATGAAACATGGGTACTCCTCGGACGAGGAATCAAATTCTACATCCAACGAGTGTTTCCACTTGAAATTTGAATAAACTCATATGGAGATAAGTTGAAAATACGAGTTGAAATAATAGTTTTGTCCGTTTTCCCTCTAAAATTTGATTATGTAATCTAATATTATTTTATTATTTCCACTATTATTTTATAATTTCCTTAGGAGGCCCATTTTAGACCTCAGAAATCCCCTAATGGATCCGAAGAGAAAATGGCATCAACCCATGGTATTCATCCACCCATGGTATTGTCACATCCACCCATGGTATTCATTCACCCATGGAATTTACCCATGGTATTGTAACTGAAAAAGACTATAAGTAACAAGTCACATTTTGTAAAAGAAGAGATTGCCCACCACAATGTAGTCCTTACAGTTACTATATGTTATAATAAAAAGTTTCTTTGTGGTTTTGTTATTGTGTTCTCTCATTTTCTTTCTGGCATTGCAATTTTTTAGATCTTGGGGGCTTGCCCCCCAAGATCCATTTCATTTTTTTTTTAGATCTTGGGGGCCTCCTCGCAAGATCTAAATGAGAGAGGCTTAAATTGGGGCAACGTAGTAGCCTCTAGAGGCAAGTTAGATTTGCATAAAGGGAGAGACATCTTTAGTTCCAAAGGCTGGAAAGGAGTCCCAAAGTGTCAGAGAAACATCTTCCCAGTCAGCAGAGGGAAGAATGACTTCATCAAAGACCAGTCTGAGGCTAGATGTCTAGCAAGCTGCATACAATAGCATAGAGGCTGATGAAGAGGGTCAGAGAGCCCAATTTCTAAAGGCAAGTCATGCCGAGAGTTTGCTTGTGGGGTGAGGAAAATTCCTCACTAGATTTTTTCTAGTATTTTTGTCTGTAGGATTACCACATTTCAACATCTATTTGTACTCATAATTTCTCAATGTTTCTAAATAACAAAACCCTCAACTGTTACATCGATTTTCCCAAGTTGGGTTTTTCCAAGGACTTTTGTCCTAAACTAATTGAGTTAATTTATGTGTGTTCTAGCATTTCTCAGCTTCCAACATTTTATTTTTCTGTAGAATTTTATTTGTGAAGGTTGCAGTTTTATTTCGATATTTGTCGTAGAAGATAAATTGTTAATTAATTAACAATTAAGAGAAATAATATCAGTTGCTGCAATAGGGTTCTAGTTTGGAATTTTCACATAGTATCAGAGTGTAGTTGATCAGCTAGAGAGCTTAGAGATGAAAAAGAAGGAATTTCACAGCTCAGTGTGGGAGGTAGGCTGAAATTCCCAAGGGCAGCGCAGTCTTTTTCCAAAGAGGTCGAGTTGCTTGAGGAAGACCAATTTTTATGAGAGGAGTAGAAAAAATCGATCCTTCCAGATCGAGTGATTCCAAAGGCAGAGGGAGTAGGTCAAATTTTTCATTGAGCAGATCTCTAGCTAGATGCACTAGTTTTTGCAGCAGTTCGCTAGAGTAGAGACAACGTCGGGGTGGAAGAGAGTAGAGCACACACAGAGGGAAAATTTTCCTCAAGGAACTTCTAGTCTGAAGAAGTTTTATTTTCCTTGCAGATCGATAGTACTTGTGAGTATATCTTATCACTCCATAAGAGAGTATGAGTAGCAGGGCAACATCCAAGCAGAAGGAAAGAGGAATTTTTTGATAGTTTATTCAGATGGCCCCTACTATAGGTTTTAACCCCGTACAGAAATTACCTGCATACGAATTCTAAAACACATAAAATAAAAAATGTGAGAGCATAACACATAAAACACATATACACAGAGATTTCCCCTGGATCCCAAAACCGGGACTACCAGCTTGATTTTTCATTAGTTTCCTTTCAATGTTACAATATGTATTTATACATGCTGAAGCATATAATACCATGGACCGAAAACCATCGCATCCGAAAAACATGTGTGAAAATCATGCACAAAACCATAGGTGGGGCTACCCAACCTAACATAGGGTCCAAAACCAAAATTTTATGGGGTGCTGCCCCAGACCCTATAAAGTGGGGTTATGGGTAC